>APFE031505271.1:24313-48015 GCA_000404065.3 Pinus taeda
TTCTCAACAGCATTCTCTCATTGTTATTTATCTTGTTATATCTTGGTTATAAGCATGGTTATTTGACAGTTCTTAGTCATGGCTCTTTCCATATTTTTACTTATAACTAAAGGAATAATGAATGCAAGACCTAATTGATGCTATGACAGATAATGTGAGAAGGCAGTGATCCTTCTCATTAAACCTCAGATAAGTTTTTCAGCTCCTTATTTTCACACTTGCATTCATGACCTGTAGGTTGCATGTTTACCAAGTGTTTGACGAAATGTCAGTCTCGGTTGGGGAAGGTCAGGTCAGGTCCTGGTTTTATTTTTGGTTTACAAGCATTGTTTCTATCTCATTTTTCATCTCTGGGTGTTTCACTAAGTTCTGGGTAGGGGCTTGAGTCATAGCCCTAAAAACGTTGCTCAGAATTTAGGGTCATTGGCATAGAACTAACCAAAAAATTTAACAATCGCATGGAGGTAGGCTTATCAGTGAAATTGGAGGGATATAGTCACTTGCATGCCTAGGTAAGGGGGGGACTGGGGATCTAGGTCAGTGAAAAAGAGAGTCATCTCAGGGGTTGGACAGCAAGTGGGGTTGGGTTTCTCCTGGAGGTCCTCTAGCACCTGAGGGAAGTCAATAAGGTATTAAGTTGTTGACTCCATTTCATTAAGGTCATTTAGGAGGTTGAGTCATATCATAGTGACCCTCAGCTCATGTTTATCCCGGGTAAACTGGTGAAAGTGGGTAAATGTGGGAGGTAGCAAGTTACAAGGTGGTATCAGAGCAGGTTTCACTCTCTTTGGGTAAAATATGATGTTGTCATGGTTATGGTTGTCATGCATGGGGTTATGGTGTATAGTTGGTATGGTCATGCATGATGTTTCCATATTGATATGATTATGATTATATATGTACCACACTAATGTGGACTGATATTGCAAATTGGATAAGCCTCCCTTGAACACTAATGAGGTATGGTTTCGATTTTGGTATCTATTTGGTTTATTTGACATGGTACACTTGCAGGAAGAAGAAAATAAAATATGACGAGCAAAATGGTAGACTATAGCTCCCTTGACTCTCATTACATATTAGTTGGGAAACAAGGAGGAGAGAATTCTTGTGCTATAGCTGACACATTGAAGAGTTTGAGGGTGGAAATCAGAAGTTGCAAAGCCGACAAGGATAGGTTGGTTGAGGCTCGGGAAAGACTGGTAAGGGCTCAAGAGAAGTAGGTAGAGATCAATGCAGTGATTCTTCAAAGCTTTTTCAGAGTTGCAGAGATAGGGATAGTTGAGGATTACTCAAGAGAAGGAAGAGAAAAATAATGGAGCCTATGGTAGCAGGTCTCAGTTTGGATATAGGTTGGATAGAGGGGATACAGTTAGAGGTGGTAGATCATTGGACACACCTAACATGAGGACTGGTATATATGTGCATCATTCTAGTTCCTCATCTAGAAGACATCATCACAGCCATCACCGTCATCATCCTTATAGGAAGGGTGAGTACTAACCTGAGGAGTTAAATAAAGTAAAGACACATACATTTGATGGAGAGATGAAGAAGGAAGAAGATGCAAAGGCATGGTTGCTTAATATGAATAAATTCTTTAGATTGCAAAACTATTCAGAGAACATGAAAGCCAAGATAGCCACCTTTAGTATCAAAGGGATGGAATGAAGATGTGAAGAATGTCAAGGGAATTCAGGAAGAAGAGTTTATTTGGGTTGAGTTTGAGAGAATCTTCAAGAAGAATTACTTGTCGAAGAGGTACTTTGATGATAGAGATAAGGAGTTTTATGAGATGCAGATGGGTTCTATGACGATAATGAGTATTATACTAACAAATTCTTGGAGCTATTGAGGTATGTGCCTTACCTCAAGGAGGAGAAGGCTAATATCCAAAGATTCATCAGTGGGATGCTAGTGGCATATAGAAACCATATTGATTTTGATGAGCCTAGATCATTGGAGGAAGCCATCAGGAAGCCAAAGCATTGTTATGAGCAGTCAAAGCACAAAGATGAACCTAAGCGTGACTTGAAAGGAAATTAGAAGGTTAAAGGGAAGTGGCCACCGAAGCAAGGATTATCTCATGATGCAGGCGAGAAAGAGAATGTGGTTTCTTACAAGAAGTTCAATGTAGTTGAGAAGGGACATGGGTTGCAGTTTAGAGAGTAACAGAACCAAGGTGAAGGTAAAGGAACATTATAGTGTTGGATATGTGGCAAATATCATCACATGAAGGATTTTCCATTATACCAAGGTGGTAGGCCTCATATGCATAGTACTGAAGAGGTGCAAGTAGTTGGAGTTGTTGGTCATAGAATTCCTTAGATTTATGCAGTTATGGAAAACAAGCATGCATATCATCAAGTGTCCATTATTGATATGGAAGGTAAGCTTTATGATAAAGTTATTTATAGTTTGATTGGTCCTTGATCTAATTATAGTTATGTAAATCCTGACTTGGTGGATAAGTGCAACTTGAGAAAAGACGTGCATGTAGAGTCTTGGTTAGTGTAGTTGGCTACAGGTGCTAAGAAGGGAGATCATCACTAGGTAAGAGCTTGTGCATTTGAGTTGAATAGTATGCCTAACACATCAAATTTGAATGTAATTCCATTGGGATCATTTAGTATGATTTTGGGTATGGACTGGTTGTACCTTCATAGGACCAAAGTAGATTGTTATGAAAAGGATATTGAGTAGCTATATGATAATGGAGAAAAGAGAATCTTGCAGGGAAAGAAGAAGCCTACATTAGTGAGGATGGTCATCGCTATGTAGGCTAAGCGCAATTGCAAGAAAGGGTGTGTGATGTTTGCAGTTCACATTTCCAGTGATAAAGTTAAGGATGTTGAGGATGCATAAATATTCAAGAGGTACCCTGTATTGCAACAGTTTCAGGATGTGTTTCCAGCATATATTTTAGAGTTTCCTCCTCACAGGGAAGTGTAATTTTCTATGGTGTTGGTACCAGGGGTGGCACCAACATCAATCATACCTTATAGGATGAGCATTATAGAGTTAATAGATTTCAAGTTGTAGTTCAAGGAAATGCATGATAAGGAATACATTAGGCCAAGTGTATCAACTTGGGGTACTCCTAGGTTACGTACTAATTATAGGAAGCTGAACAAGGTAACGATCAAGAAAAACTACCCATTTTCAAGGATTGATGACTTTCTCGATTAGTTGAAGGGAGCAACAATGTTATCAAAGATTGATATGGGATTAGGATATCATCAGGTACGCATCAAGGAAGATGACATCTACAAGACTAATTTCATAACCAGGTATGGGAATTATGAGTTTGTTGTAGTTCCATTCGGTTTGACTAATGATCCAACTACTTTTATGTGCTTGATAAATAGCTTGTTGAGTCCTTATATGAAAAAGTTTTTTATTGTATTCATTGATGACATCTTGATATATTCTAGGAATGAAGAAGAGAATGTCAAGAATTTAGTAGCAATGTTGATATTGCTAAGAGAGCATCAGTTCTATTCCAATCTTATCAAGTGTAGTTTATTTCAAAAAGAGGTACACTACTTGGGACATGTTGTTTCCAAAAAAGCATAGCAATAGATCTAGAAAAGATAAGGGATACTATGGAGTGGGAATCTCCTTAAAATGTGGATGAAGTCAGATCATTCAATGGGTTAGCATGTTACTATAGGAGCTTCATCCTTGAAGAAGAAGAAGAAATGGAAGAAATTTTAATGGATGGAGGAATGTGCAACAATTTTTGAGCAGTTGAAGTAGTTGTTGACATATTTTCCAGTTCTTAATATTGCAGAACTGGATAAAGAGTTCGTTGTGTGTACATATGCCTACAAGAGAGGAATTGGTGGAGTCTTAATGCAGGAGGGATAAGTGATATTCTATGAGTCTAGGAGAATGAATGAGCATGGGAAGAACTATGTGATTCAAGATCTTAAGTTGGAAGATATTATCTATGCATTGAAGATGTGGATACACTATCATCTTGGCATGCAGTTCACATTGATCAACGACAACTGCGAGTTGAGATATCTATTGGACCAATTGAATCTAAATGCCAAGTAAGCTAGATGGTTGGCCACCATCAGTGAGTTTGACTTTGAGATTAGATACATCAAGTCTAAGGAGAATAGGGTTGTAGATTCTCTCAGCAAGAGAGTCCGGATGAACCATGTCACAATAGTGATCTCATATGGGACATATTTATAGGATCAGATCTTACAGGCAGGACAATAGGATGACAGGTACAAGGAGCTTTGGCACAGGTTACAGTAGCAGGGTACAGGTGATCAGGATGTTGACTATCATCTCATGATATATGGTTTGGTGAGATTCAGGGATAAGATCTATGTGCCAAATGATAGTGGGCTCAAGAAGATTATCTTCAGGGAGTTTCAAATCAAGCCATATTCAGGTCACTGAGGATATCATAAGACATTGAAAGTAGTGAAGAAGTTCTACTATTGGCTGAATCTGAAAAAGGAAGTGGCAAAGTTCGTGGCTAGATGTTTGGATTGTTAGCAGGTGAGAGAAGAGTGTAAGAATTCATGTGGATTTATTCAGCCTATTCTGATTATAGAATGGAAATGGGCGATCATTTCCATGGAATTCATTACAGGTCTTCTGAGGACATCGAAGCAACATGATTCTATCATGGTTGTGGTAGAAAGGTTGAGCAAGGTAGCTCACTTCATTCTAGTGAAGTCTACTTATTAAACTAGTGAGGTGGCATAGGCATTCATTAGGTAGATCATGATATTGCATGGTATTTCGAAGAAGATTGTGTCAGACAAGGATTGTAAGTTCATTTCCAAGTTTTGGAAGGAGTTGTCTATGGGTTTAAGGACAAAGTTGGCCTTCAGTATACATTATCATCCATAGAAAGATGGATAAATAAAGAGGGTCAACAAGATTATGGAGGATATGTTGAGGATGTACGTGATGCATCAACAGAGGAGATGGGAGGGGTACCTTCCACTGGTTGAGTTTTCTTACAACAACGATTACCAGGAGTCACTGAGGATGACTTTGTTTGAGGCAATGTATGGGAGGAGCTGTAATACTCCCATCAGATAGAGTGATCAAGTGAATAGGGTACTTAACGGACCAGACATGTTGGAAGACATGGAATAGGAAATCCAAGTTATGAAAAAGAATCTAAAGATAACACAGGATTGGCATAAGAGTTATGAAGACAAGCACAAGGCTGTTAAGGAGTTTTAGGTTGGGGAACATGTGTATTTGTGAATCAAGCCCAAGAAGAGCTCCTTGAGGATTGGATCGTGTTTCAAAGGATTTGAAAAGGAAAAAAGGTATTTTTGGAACTTTATTTATGAAAATAATGGAAAATAGGAGAAAAGGAAGGTGAAAGGCCACAGGTTGCATGTGAGGAGGAAATTGGAGGAAAATAGAGGAAAAATGAAGAAATTAGAGGCATCAATAATGAAAAGACATTAGAGCATCAGTTTGTAGCCTTTTGTCAGTTCAATTTTGGAATTAGTCTTAGAGAGGAGAATAGCACCAACAATAGAAGGAGATCAAGCAAGTGAAGGAAGGACAAGGGAAGAAAAGGAAGGACAAGGAAATCAAAGGAAGGAAACGACCAAACAAGGAAAGGTTGTATCAAGCAACTTCAACAAGAATACTTGCAGGTAATAGATTGCATGTATGGTCTCCTAGCTAGTTTTGACATGCATGGTATGTGCATGTTGGTATTTGGTTCTTTTGGTGTCATTGGCATGGATTTTTCTGGGTTTCGACAATGGATTTTTGCCTTGCCTTTCCATTTTTGGATATCCATGGTGTGATGGGACTTTTTTCAGTTTGAGCTTTGGATTGCAGAAATATTTTGGATCTGTGTGAGGTGGTCTCAAGAAAATTCCCAAAGGCTTAGGAATCACTTGACCGATAATGATGGGATACGTGGTATATCCTAAGGGTGGAGATGGGAAAATTCCTTAACGTATTGGAGAAGAAATTTTGAGGCATCCAAGCTGAGTTTGGTTTTGTGATATCGACACTGTTTAGGTGAGGTCAGGGTATGGTGAGGGTGCAGGTAGTTTAACTTCTGGATTCCCTTGATTTTTATGGATTGGTTTATCCCATGAGATCCCACATTCATCCTTGGAATATGGGGTGGGAGTGATTGGATAAAAGAAAGGTTTGGGTCAATTAATCTAGGGTCTTGTGGTACATGGAAGTCCCAAGCTTAGTTATATTTTTCCTATGTTTAATAATATCTACGTTTATCTTTCTTTTGATGAGTAAATGCACTTGTTGTTATGTGGATTTAATGGTTGTTCTCTCATTTTTATTCATCTGGTTATATGGTAGTTATAGGCATGGTTATTTGATAGTTCTTTGTCACAGATATTTCCACGATTTTACTTGTAACTGAAGGAATAATGAATGCAAGATCTAATTGATGTTATGAAAACTAATGTGAGAAGGAAGTGATCCTTCTTTGTAAACCTCATATAATGTTTTAGCTCCTTATGTTCAGACTTGCATTCATGGCCTATAGGTTTCATTTTTACCAAGTGTTTGACGAAATGTTAGTCCCATTTAGGGAAGGTCAGGTCAAATCTTGGTTTCAGTTTTTGTTTACAAGCATTTTTTCTATGTCATTTGTCATCTCTAGAAGTTTCACTCAGTTCTAGGCAGGGGCCTGCGTCCTGATCTTGAAAAAGTGGCTTAGAATTTGGGGTTGCTATCATAGAACTTATTGGAAAAATCCATAGTCGCATGGAGGCAAGCTTATCAGTGAAACTGAAGGGATATAGTCGCTTGCATGCCTTGGAAAGGGAGCGAATGGGACTCTAGGTCAATTAAAAAGAGAGTCATATCAGGGGTTGGGTTGCTCCTAGAGGTCCTGTAGCACTCGAGGGAAGTTAGTAAGGTCTTAAATTGTCAACTCAATTTCCTTAAGGTAATTTAGGAGGTTGAGTCTTATCATAGTGAACCTCAACTCATGTTTACCCCTGGAAAACTAGTGAAAGTGGGTAAATGTGGGAGGTGCTAGGTTACATCTAAACTCTTTGTCTAACTCTTCAAAAACAAATAGCACAAATCCATTATGACCATATCTTAATCACTCCGCATACTGTTCAAAAATCTTTGTCACAAGAATAATACAAATAGATGCAACCATACACAGTAGACTCCATGCACCACCATCGAACAACAACCAAATTGATCCATATTCTATCAATTGAATGCACAACAAATTAATTATATTGCTCCATGGTTTTTCTTCAAGGGGTTGGCAACCTCTCACACAAGTGTATCTCTATTCAACTCCAAATTTCTCATCAATCACCAATAGATCTAACACATAATTATTTAAACTCATTGACGACTGCACTAATTTAGACCACATCAATGCAATAATTTATTTCCACTTCATCTTTTGAGACCAAATGAAGGTAGTTAATTGTGACCATATCAAATCGACTCATTGCCTGCAAATACCTTAGGCAAATAACCTGGGAAAGCTCATGTTTTTTATTTTATTTTGTGTGCATTGGATCATATGCATGGCTTTTATTTCGAATATCTACATATGTATGTGTATATATTACAAAACTCAGGCTTTGTAATCTACTCCACCCATTTCTGCAAAAATTGCACCAAAGCTTCTACAAGCATTCTGTGAAGGACCTGTAGCACCTACACCACCTCAAACATTCATTAGAATGATGCACAGACACTCCCACAACTATTGACATCAATTCCCACACACAGTTGACTCAACTTTTGAAATCAATTCCAACACCATGTTACCAATGATCTCCCCTCTTTGAAATTGATGGCGACACCAAAACCATATCACCAACTGATGTTCTTCACTAGCTAGCTACTTTCATCTTTCACCAGTGACTAGTCTCATTCTTCCCCTTTGACATCAATGGAAAAGGGTGGAAAAATTTCTTCTAAACACCATGCTGACACCAATTGTACTATGCTAATAATAATGGTTTTCTGATCGCATAAACAACTACAACACTCTAAAAAATAAGCATTTGAACCAAGGAAATCTATTGCTCATACTTGTGTTCCTACATACAATGTGACATCAATGGTAGAAAGGCAAACAAGGATATGTATTTTTTCTGAATATGCTCCCCTTGAACATATGCTTGGGCTACAATGGTCATCAACTCTCCAAGGTTGTTGTTCAATGAACCACTTGACTGATACTAGTTGTTGAAAATTTGATTGATTAACTCTTCTTTGCTCAAGTCTCCCAATTGCATACATGATGCAAGTATTACTCATCGTGCCATTTCAATTGATATACAAGATAGTACATAGATAAACAATGCTAACATAGGGATTCCATGACTATAGCTAAATTGATTTGTTGCTACTCTTCTATTAAACCAATGTTACAATTATTTAATGCCATCGTACCTTAGGAAGACATACATTTTAATCTATGGAAAAAATAGTTTTTATATGTGATTTTCCTTATATAAGTCGTATAAATTGCAAAATTCATATTTTTTGCTCAGATCCAATCTGCCACAACACCCTTGAGCTCATGCACCTTTCCAACTTCTTTTTGATCCTATGGTCATATTCTTGACTTATAGGCCATTGGTTACACCATTCTCTTGTTCCAACTCATCTTCATCACTTTCTTCATGCTTTCCATGTTGTTTCCTTATTCTCCCCCTTAGACCATGCAAGCCTCATTACTTTTCCACGGTATTTTATGAATATACACTTGGTAAAAATTGATTTTTGTGGGGAATAACGTCTCTTACTCCAAATCTAAAAAGGAATAGATTGTCTTTGATCTCTTACTTTTGATTACTCTCCCCTTCAACAGGTACACATTGTCTGGGGCCCCGATTCCTTTCCCTATCACTCTCTTGGAAACTTGTTTTTTGATGCAAAAACCTTTGGAGTTAAATATTACTTCTTTTCCTCATCAACCATTTGACTCACACTCAAGATATTATGCTTCAAGATTTAAACCAACAACACATAAACTACATTTGTCTTCTTGTCACGAAGATTGGCATTACCTTTTCCCATCACTTTAGATGGAGAATTATTTCCAAGAATAACATGGCCGTCTTGGGTTTTGTTCAAGGATAGGAATATGCTCTTTTCCTCTAACGTATGAAAGGAGCATCCATTATTTATGTACCCTTTGTTAGCTTCTTCAAATGTGGATAGAGTGATACCACACTTGAATTAATACTCCTCCTTCTTCTTCCACACCATGGTAGGATTCTTTCTAGTAAACACATTCTCCTCTAGTTTTTTTTCTAGGCTTACTCTAGTTAAGCTACTCCTTTTGCATGATTTTTCTTGACATATCAGATAGCATAAAATCTCTAGCCATGTGACCAAAATTGTCAAAATTGTACAATCTCACATGACAAAGATATGATGCAAGAGGATCAAACCATGTATTGTTCACATTAGGTCTCAATTTTTCCTTGATCATACTTCCATTACATGCATAGGATATGCAATCAATTGCGTTGTGGCCAAACATATTACAAGCAAAACAATACCCATAAAATGAACTTATATATATCTAAATTATGATGATCTCATTTTCTTTCCTTGTCACCCCTACCATTTTATACTCTGTGTATTAGATTTGAACAATCAACTACTACTAATAGATGTAATGTGTCCATAGTTGTGGCAGATGTAGGATTCAACCTCATCCATCAAAGGAGAAAATGATTTTTTATCCCTAATTTGAAATCCACCATAATCTTCTCTTGGAGTCAATGGTCTTCTAGTGATAGGTGCTCCTCTTGGTACATTTCTTGGATATTGGATCTACTTCTTCCTTCCTAGTTTGCTACAGATATTATTGCTATTATCTTTTACAAGCTTCTTAGGTGTTGCATTATTATTTACATGTTCATATGTGCTAGATTCTCCCTTTTGAAATCCTAGACCATATTCTACCAAGGGATATATTTTTCTCTTAAGAATGTTTTCCAAAAGTTTCATAACCTTCTCCATCTTAAGCTGATTTTCCTTATGTTCTAGCATTCTCCTCACTGAGACAATTTCAGCTTCAAGCTTCTCGCATTGATTCTATCTGACTTTTAGTTGCCTTCTCATCACATCTTCAACTCTTTTAACCTCTTCCAACTTGATATTCAAGATGATGAGTCCCCCTTTAAGCTCGTTCTCTTCTGATCAAATATCTAGAATAGTTTTCCTTTATCATTGTTCACATATGTTAGCCTTTCAACCTCAATAGTTAACTTCTCTATTACAACTAGGGTTCAATCAAGTTCAGCTTCAAGGAACATTATTCTATCACAACCATCATCTTGGTTGTTCAAATATGCATGGCTAACATCAAATCCGTCTAAAACACAACTAAGAAATAACTCACCATCAATTTTTCCTTCAGATATTCTTTGCTACAACATATCCAATTCTATATTTTTTCCATTTTATGATTTCTCTCCTTTATGATCATTACTTCATTCACACTAGGATAATGTATCTCATTGGGATGAGACTCTCTTAATATATCCCTTTTTTTTCTTTTTTCTCCCACTCTCCATTGCAGCTACTAGTGTCTCCTCCATACAAGACCTGCAATCTGTCCCATATATCTTTTTTAGATTTAAGATCCATTACCTTCTCAAGATATGCACTGTGAAGATTATTGTAAATCACACACTTTACTTGGGAATTCTACTATTTCACTTTTGTTGAGAAGGTATATTTGTAATATCCTTCATACACCAACTTCCAAACATTATATCCATAATCTAATAGTTCATATTTAACCTTTTCACTCCATACTTGATAACTTGCAACACTGAGCAAAACACATCTTGATGATCCATTAAGAAAAACAAATTCACCAGATCTACCTTCCAACATATAAGACTTAAAAGAACCTGCTCTTATATCAATTGTTGGGAGCTTGAATATACTAAGAGGGATGGTGACTAAGTATAATGTAGAATGGATCGCGAATGTAGCATGCTCAGGAATATATACACGACTTTCCTAAAGCCAATATGTGTATGTACATGTTCTTCTCACACACAAACATCGTATATTTCTGCATACTTGGATTTCTTACTCAAATTCATTTACACAATTATCTAGACCCTTAAGAGGAGCATAATGTATAAATAATGTATACCCCACACATACGAAACATAATATCATATGAGTAGCAACATACATGAGAAGCATATAAAACATGCACAAGTAAACCATGAAAGCAACACATAAACCATCATCAACATATGGACATCATATATCAGGTGGAAACCCTTACGAGAGAAAAAACCATCGATCACTTTTTCTCTTCCTCTTCTTTATTATTCAATCTTATTTTACATCAATCACTAGTTGCCACTAGTGTGCAACCTCTTAATTGTGATGTATGCGAGAAACCGTCCACTTTAGGCCACAACCTGATGGAAGCCATGAATTTCACAACTATATGCAGGCCCTACCTACTACAAGCCACAACTTGTTTGAGGCCCCAAAATCCAATTTTTCTATATTTTCATACTAGACCCACAAATCTCTGCACAAAAAACAATGGACATCATTTCATCAATTTTCACATTAGACCCACATAATATTCTTTGCTCAATATGACTACATAATATTTACTGACTCAAACCCTAGCTCAACAACCACTCTCATCAATGCACCAACAACACACTCACAAACCCTAATGGAAGCATACTCTCACACATCTCTTCAATATGAAACCTCTCAACAAAGACAAACAATAAATTACATTGCCAAACTCAACACTCATATCAAAACCACAAGAGAAGCTCTCTCTCCTTTGTATACACATCAACGGAAGCTATACATCACATAAATGGAGTTCTCAAACTCAGTAAAATACATCAAGACTTAGTCAATCCTTCCTTTCACCCAAATATATATCAAGTTTAACGGTTCCATACCCACCATCCAGAATTTAACGATGTTAACTCCTAAAATAGGGTTTTGGCTCCATCTTGGTTTTTAACAAGTGTCAATAATCTCACCAGCAAACAGTAACTTTAGATCCTTTCAGTCAGAAATTGTGGCTTTTCTGGATTACTCTTCAATTTCTTATTTCATTAATACGACTCTTGGTCTTTTGTTAAGGCTACAAAGATGTGAGGAGTGGGGTTACTTCAACTTAGGTTGGTACTTTCCTCATTTCTTTAATTATTTCACGCATTTGTGTTTAGAAAGGGTTTTATATTGATTTAATGATGGTGCTCTGTCTTATGCTTGTAGGTACCAAAGTTTTCTATTGATATTTATTTTAATTTCTAAATCCGAAAAGCATACTAAGGGTTCATCTATCCACTTCTTCACGTAAAGATGCGACTTCTCTCCTTTGCAGTAATGAAGTTTTCTCCCTCTAGAAAACTATATGTATGATTAAAGGGTTAATTCTTAAAAGGATTTGGTTCCTAGAACCAACAATTCTATGGATTTTTTTTTAAAGTTAGTTAGTAGGACAATCAATGAATAACTCTTTAGAGCTCTGGTAGTTATAGTCATGTTTTCAATTTCACTACATTTGAGAGTATACCTTTAAGAACAGTTTTCTAAAACTTTGGCCTTTTGCCGTGATGGGTTTTAAGATGTATGTTTCCATGATAGACATACTCTTTACTTGAACATATCTTGTTTGTAAGAAGATATTTTTTTTGCCATCTTTGTTTTTGAATGAAAGGATTTTGTTATTTTTCGAGCTCAATTTAGAAATGGTTTCCAGTCTTCAAATTCTATTTATTTTTATGGGTTTTGTACGTAATCGCTGGTACTTAATAAATCTTGTTGTGCTAAGTTGCTTTAAATCCATATTTAGTTATTTCATAGCCAAAGCAAAGGCATTGTGTTTTGATTGATGTCACTTCAGCTGCATTTTCGCTTGCATGATTGTTTTATCAAGTTTGCATGGTATCTTTTGTTCTTGGGGTTTCAGCTATTTAATATTGCATGTTTGGTTAGATAACTGGCTGGTAGACAAAGGGATTGTATCTAGGCTGTTGTAATGGCTCGAGCAGGAAACTAACCCCGAGCTCCTATTGGATGAGAAATAAAGACTAGATGTTTTCGACTTGTGTTACTAGCCTATATTTGGATCGTTCCTCTATTTTCTTTTATTGTTACCATCTATACACAAACTGAACTAACCTTGCAATTGTGTTGACAATTTGACCAATTTATCAAGAAATTTTTGCATTATACGCTTAAAACAATACAACCAATTCTCCATGCATATTATTTTGTTCAGTATCAAGAATCCATATAAACAAAATAACAATAACTAGTATAGTGCATCACTTATCTGTTGCCTCAATCGATTCACACAAGAATCATGCCACAACACAGAAAGCAATGTTTTTCCTCCCAACCAATCGAGATCAATATCAATATTGCATCTCCCCCGCAGCTATCTTCACAATAGTGTGTTTCCTTATAGATAGTATTGCACAAAGAAATACTTCAATGACTATATGTCCCTACTAGACTTAGTCATGAGTAGTTCTATTATTCACACAGATCCATCTTGCCAACCAACATGGGTTTGTTTTTGTATCTTTCTTAAACTTTACTTGCAATTCTTCTACTTCAAGTCACCTCAAGTTCCTTGTACCCTCTCTATTTCCTTTTTCTTATAATTTTATTTCTCAAGGAGAATTTTTGGGTAGGTAACTGCTTGGCGCATAATTTTCCAACTACTATAATATGTGAGACTCATTGAACATTACTTTCCATTATGCATTATTTATCATTTCATAAGTAAAATTAATTATTTCTTAATTATTATGTGACGATTACAAAGTCTGCAAAGTATCATAGTATCTTTAAAGGCATTGATTTAATATTTATAAATTACCAAAAAATCTTATAACTAAAATTTTAAAATAATTATAAACTCGTAAATTTAATCTAGGAATAAGTAAATATATGTTTCGTTTAACCACATAAATTTTATGAATATATGTTTCCTTTAACAACCTAAATATAACATAAATTTTATGTTATGTTTCTGGAGGGAAAATACTCATTATCTTTTTGAGTGTTATTCTCTTGAGTGGCCTATGTGTTCTTTGGATGGAGTGGTATTGTCTTGAGTGCACAACGTAAATTAAGTGTAACTTTTCTTAACTACGTGTATATATTTAGGAAAAGGAAATGTGTTTGAGGAATTTTAATTTTGTTATTAAAAAAATTAAGTAAATGGTTATGATTTCATTTCAGGTGAATATTCTTGGTCACATATTAATATTGCGAGTTGAAAGTCATTCAAAATATTGGATTTTTAAGTTGCTCTTTCAACAAAATTTAAAAAACAACTAATTTCAATTCTATAGATTATTTATTTGATTCAATTCAATTTAATTTTTTTTTTGGAAAATCTAATTACAATAAATTGGTGTCGAAATCATAATGTCCAAGTGTCTTAGTTTGGTTTTAGTTAGTTTAATCTCCAGTTATTTATCACTGATGTTTTCAATGTAATATTATTTCACTGATTCATAATACTAAGAAGAGCAATCCTCTGCTCCATCGTTTTGTTCTCTTCAATTTTTGTCATGGTAGAGCTAATTTGCATAAGACTCCTCTGATCCATCGTTTTGTTCTCTTCAATTTTTGTCATGGTAGAACTAATTTGCATAAGACTCTATAAGAGAGCAATAGAGAAAAGAGACCAGAACAGAGAGAAGAGACCAGTTTTAGTTAGTCTAATTTAGTCGAATATCACTCCAGTAATTTATTACTGATGTTTTTAATGTAATATTATTTAACCAATTCGTGTAATACCGAGAAAAACAATCTTCTATTCTGGTTTTTTCTCTTCAATTTTTATCATAATATTATAGCTAATTTACATAAAACTCCAACAAATTTACGTAAAACTCCAAGAAAGAGCAACCGAGAGAAGAGACATTGTACAAAAAAATCTTGGAGAAAACAACATAAATTTGAAATAAAAAAAAAAAACACAAAAAGTAGTAGACAAAAAGCCAGTTCTTATAAAAACTAAGATATTTTTCAAATTTGTTTTTAGCCAAAAGAACGCATCCCAAGAATTACGTTATTAACGTACCTCCGCAATGCAAGCGACGCTTTAAGCATTACTAATGCGCTCACTAAACTGAATAACTCACGTTAGCGTCAATTACTTAAACCAATTAACTACACAGAGAGCACGAAAACTGATTGGGAGCACGAGTCACGACAGTCAAAAGCACCACAACTAACCGTTGTAAAGGCTTTTCTTTAGAATGTTTTTTGAGGCCTCGCTTTTATTTAAAACGCGATCCGTATTTTAATGTGAAGTTTTTTTATTCAGATGGTAAATCAAAAGAGGCACATATAAATTTTTTCCCAAAAGGTTGTATCCAACGTTCGTTGAAAAGATTATCTATACTTTTCCATAACATGTAGGTTGAAGTATTACTATGGAGCATAACATGAGGAAAGGGTATATATATATATTAAAGGAGTTGCATGTAATGCAATGCTTTTAAAAGAGCATAAGAGTGTTTAAAAAAGTTCCTTGAATGAGAGAATTTGAAAAAGGGCGTTGCATTTTTGGGTTGGAAAATGAGATTTAAAAAAATGTATATGTAGAGATTTGGGCATTGTGTTATTTTGGTAAAAAAATTTGAAAATATGGTTTTTTTGAAAATTTATACTTATTTATTTGTGGAAACTAAAGATAGATATGTTTTTATTGCAATTAGATGTAATGTTTATAATTTGATTTTCTTGTTGAGTCATAGAGAGCCAACACTTAACAAATGAGATTTTTTTTTGAGTCATAGTGAGCTAGCACTCAACAAATGGGAAAAAGAGGCTGAGAAGGTCAAACCGACACCCGAAAATCAACAAATGGGAAAATCCAAGAGTCTGAGAAGGTCAAAGTTACACTCGAAAATGTTTCAAATCCTTTTAGATTTGGAAGAGAAAAGACAAAAGGATACATTTGCATTGAAATGCATAAAAGAATGTCTCGATGACAACATTCTTCCCCAAATGACAACCAAGGAGGCCTCGGATATTGTTGAGAGGTGTTTTGGTGTAAGGAGGAGCATTGCAGTTGAAGATGAAGGTGGATTTATAGCTGCAAATCTACATCCATATGAAAAGTTTATTTAAACCCACTATGCACAACTACAAGTGGATGAAGGTTTGGTAAATCTAGCAATAGAGATAAAAATTTGGTGAATCCAACAAGAGAGTTTGTTAATAAAATTTTCGTGAATCCAACAACAGAGCTCGTTGAAAACTATGAAGCTGCCATTGGAGTAGTCAATACTATGGTAAATCGAGCAATTATTGCGAGAAATTATTGCTAATGTAAACATTGATGAAGATTTGTTAACTAAAAATGAGTGGTTGTAGAAGCTACAACAAAAACATCATATTGACATGATGTTATTTGGTGAGATAATGCCACTTGAATCTGAAAACCAAGTGGAAGACAACCCATTTGTAGTAGCAAAGATTATTAAAGAAGTCGGAAAGATAGAGATAGAAACAAAGACAAAAATAGAGGCAAAGGCAAAGAAGGAAGCCCACAAAGAGAAAGCAAAGACAGAGGCAAAAACAAGTTGTAAGTGGAACAAAATCAATGTGGTTTTGCAGATGTTTTTAAGCTTACCATTAATTTACAATGTGCAGGTAAATAGTACAATTATGAAGAGTTAAAATTTCTTCCAGCATGGCTTGCAACACCATATCTTGGAAACGGATGCATAGAAATTGCATAAATGAACCTTGAAGACAGCGTGGATGATGAACAAATTAATGAAATTTTCAGAGATTGGAGTCCTGAAGAGATGAAATTGTGTTATGGTCTTATGTTGCAAAATATTGATGATGAAAAACACACTAAAGAAGATAATATATGGCAACAACCCACATACAAGCCTTTTTTTGAAAATTCCAAAACTTGCTTCCACAACGTTGAATGATAGAAGACTTGCACCAACAAATGAACAAAGTGAAATTTGAAGCCTACAAAAAAAAAGAAATGCTGAAACAATTTAAAGGCTATAGGATCTAGAAAAAAGAAAAAAATGTAATTGCAGTCAATTTTTTAAAAGATAAAATGTGAACAGAATTGAAAAGAAAGAGATGTAGCTCTTAGGTGTGGCCTGCACCTGAAGACTACACTCAAAAACTTGAGAGATCACTCTCGTCCACTCTATTCCTCAATCAATCAAAGATTACATCATTAAATACAAGACTAGGAAATAGGAAGTTGCACCCAAACCCCATAACTATAGGAACTAATCCTAAACTAGGGAGAAAGTTACAACAACGTAACTATTTTCTCCATTAATATCAAAATATTATTAATTATTCTCAACTCCCCCCCTTAATGGAGGAAGGGTTCTCCTGAACTCTTAGCATCTTTCTAAATAATTCAAATTTCACTCGTGCAAGAGGCTTTGTAAAAATATCAGCCACATTGTCACAAGTTTTACAATATTCAACAACAATTTCATTTGACTGTATTTTTTCTCTAACAAAATGGAACTGAGTGTCTATATGTTTGGTGTTTTTGTGAAACACTGGATTGTATGCTAATTTGATGGTGCTCTCGTTGTCGCTTTTGATAGAAGTGGGTTGCTTCTGTTCTTTTCCTGCATCTTTGAGAAGTCTCCTCAACCAGATTGCTTCACATGTTGCTGTACACAATGCTTGATACTCAGCTTCACATGACAACAAAGCTACAGTACTCTGTTTCTTGCTGCTCCATGCTATGACCCCGGAATCTATGATGAATGCATAACCTGTGATGGACCTCCGATCATCCAAGTTACCTGTCAAGTCTGAGTCTGAAAAACCTGCTAGAGTAACATCAGATACATCAGTGTATAAAATGCCGAAATGAACAGTACCACAAAGATACCTCAACACCCTCTTTACTGCTATCCAGTGACTTTCAAGCGGTTTCAACATAAATTGGCTCAACACACTAACAGAGTATGCCAAGTCAGGTCTGGTTGTTGTAAGATATATCAGGCTGCCAACCAGCTGTCTGTACATTGTGGCATCAACCTCCTTAGTGCCATCATCACTGCTCAATTTCAGATTCTGCTGCAAAGGTGTCGCTGCTGTTCTACACTGATCCATACCAAAATTTTCCAACAGATTTTTAGCATACTTCCCTTGGGTAAGAAAAGTTTGCCCAGTATCTCTGAATACTTCTAATCCCAGACAATAGTGAAGGCTTCCGAGATCCTTCATTTCAAAAACTTGTGCCATAAGCCTTTTGATTCCTCTGATTAAGTCATCTGCATTTCCTGTTAGAATCATATCATCCACATATAGAGAAATCAAAATAATCTGCCCCTGATTATTGTACTTGGTATACAAATTTGGGTCATTTAAACTTCTATGGAAACCATACTCTATAAAGAAAGAATCGACCTTTTTCGTACCAAGACCTGGGTGCTTGCTTTAAACCATATAAATCCTTTTTCAATCTGCAAACAAGATGTTCCTGCCCCTGCTTTACATATCCTTCTGCCTGTACTAAGTAAATTTCTTCTTTTAAATCACCATTTAAAAATGCAGATTTAACATCGAGCTGGTGTAATTTCCAATTATATTTAGTAGCTAAAGCAATAAGCATTCTGATTGTATTTAGCTTTGCTACAGGTGCAAAAGTATCATCAAAATCTATACCTTCCTTCTGTGAATATCCTTTTGTAACCAACCTAGCTTTTAACTTATCTATACTTCCGTCTGCATTCATTTTTGGTTTAAACAGCCACTTGCATCCTATGGGTATTTTATTCTTAAACAGCTCAACTAAATCCCAAGTATCATTTCTAAAAATTGATTCCATTTCTTCATTCATTGCAGCTCTCCATTCCTTAAATTGACTAGCTTCTTTGTAATTAGAGGGTTCTACAATGTTCAAAACTTTTGACATCAAAGCATAGTTTCTCAGCTTCAATGGTAATTGAGTCTTCCTACCTGACCTTCTTGGTAGGGGACTTACCTCAAATTTGTTTTCCTCTTCAATAACTGCGCCTGCTTTTTCACCTTCTTGTTGTTCTTCTTCATTCTCTTCTTTCTGCTCCTGTTCCTGCTCCCTTTCATCCTCGCTGCTTTCCTCCAACAGCAATGGAATGTGCCAATCATCTCCAACATCAGCGTTCCTTTCCTGTACCTGTTCATGAAATACTACATCTCTACTTGCAAATGTCTTACGAGACTCAGGATTGAACAGTTTGTATGCTTTAAACTCTGTGCCATAACCAACAAAGATGCATTTGACTGCCTTAGGCTCTAGTTTCTTTCTATCAGCTTTGGGTACATGTGCAAATGCCTTTGACCCAAAGACTCTTAAGTGGTTTACTACTGGTTTAAATCCATATAAGGCTTCAAAAGGGGTTTTGAAGGCAAGAAACTTAGTAGGACTTCTATTTTTTAAATATACAACAATATTTATCGCTTCTGCCCAAAAAGTATTAGATAGACCCTTACCTTGCAACATGCTCCTTGCACACTCCACCAAGGTTCTGTTTTTACGCTCTGCAACTCCGTTTTGCTGTGGTGTATGCGGCACTGTATATTGCTGAACAATCCCCGTGAGTTTTGCAATATTTCATGAATTCCTTTAATTTGTATTCTCCTCCTTGATCAGATCGGAGAATTTTAATACTTTTTCCAAACTGTTTTTCCACTAGGGTTTTGAAACCTATAAAACATTGGAAAGTCTGACTTTTCTTGTTTAAAAAATAAACCCATGAATACCTAGTGCAGTCATCAGTAAATAACAAAAAATAGTATGCTCCCCCTAGCGACCTTGTCTGCATGGGACCACATACATCAGTGTGCACTAGCTCTAAGATTTCTGTTTGCCTCCTCCTATCATGCACAGGGAACTGTTCTCTGTGCATCTTTCTTAAGGCACAACCATCACAATTTATCTGAATGTTACGAAAGATGGGGAGACCTTCGACCATACCTTTCTTTTGTAACAACATGAGATCCTGCAGATTCAGATGACCAAACCTCTGATGCCAGAGTTGTTCAGCTGTCGATTCTCCTGCAACCATGGCTTGCTTTGATATACTTTTTGCATCCAATCTGTATAGGCTTCCAACTCGCATGCCTGTTGCAACAATTTCATTCCTGCAATCCTTTATCACACAGTGAGTCTTGAAGAATTCGACATTCATATTTTGATCAGCCATCATGGATACAGATATCAGGTTTTTCTTTATTCCAGGTACATATAAAACATTTGAAAGGTGACTAATTTTTCCATTTGGTAACTTAACTGAAATCACCCCATGACCTTTAATCTGATATCCATTATCATCCCCTAGATATATTTTTGATCCATTTATAATTTCTTCAAGACTATCAAAAAATTCCTTATTACTTGTCATGTGAGAGGATGCTCCGGAATCGACATACCAGATGTCATCTTCATTCGATGCTGAAAGGGCACAGTCGACTGTGAACAGTCGAAATTCATGACTAAAGTCTTCTTCTTCAACAAATTATCCTCTGTGTTTTGGATTTACCTGTCTCCTCCTTGCCTCATCGGCTTGCTTCTTATAATAACAATATCTTTGTATATGACCCGTCTTTCCACAATAATAACATTTCTTTTCATAATGATTTGCAAGCATACCTTTATGAGAATGTGGATTCTTCTGTGATGTTCCTCCTTTTTGCTTTGATTGCTGTTGTGACTGCTTTCCTTTAGATAGTCGTCATTTTGCCACCAGCGCGAGATCGTCATTTTAGGGGTTCAGATTCAGGTTCTATGGTCGGTCTTCCTCTTGCTGGAAGATCGCAGTGAGATCATCGAACGTGGGTGTTTTCTCCCTTGCCGAGACTCCAGTGATGAAGGTTTGGAAATCATCACGCATCCCATTCATTGTAATTGCAACAAGATCTTCATCAACCACCGCCACTCCAATGGCCCCCAATCCATCTTTAACATCCTTAATTCACGCGAAAAATGCAGTAGCAGACTCCCTTTCGTCCATCCTCATTGAAAATAGCTTGCTTTTCAGAGCCAAGACTCTGTTTGTATTCTGGGTCTCATACAGATTTTTGATTTTCGTCCAGATCTCCGCAGACGTTTTACAATCTCTGATGTGCGCAATAACATTGTCTTTCACAGATATCTTCAACAGAACTTTGGCCTTGTTTTCTCGTTTTTCCCAATCATCCTTATGTGTGGTTGCAGTCGGCTTCTACTCATCGCCTGTCACTATAGCCCAAGCATTCGCACCTTCGAGCAGAGTCTGGATCTTAAACTTCCAATTCATGAAGTTAGACCTGTTGAGTTTACCAGACTCGTTAAGGTAAGATTCCATCGTATTACTCATTGTGAATCTACTTAACAACAAAAAAACAATACCTGTCAGATCGATTCTGTCACCTCTGCCACCGATCTGCCGTGTCTGGCACTCCCGCTCCAATGAGCAAATTCGGTGTTTCCAACGTAGCCGAAATAATGATTTGATCACAATTGATCCGATCCACCTCTCCCGGATTGATCTGCCACTTCGCCAATCCTGCTCTCCTTGCAGATCGCCAAGCGAAGTCGAGGTTTCCCGCAGATCTCCTCTGGCGCTTTCTCGATCTGTCTCTCCCGGACGGATCTGCAACTCCGCCAATCTGCACCATTTGCAAACTGCCAAACGAAGTTCACGCTATTCGTAGATCCCCCTGGCGCTACCCGAGCAAAAAATCTGGGCTAATTAAAAACCACTTAGAGTATTTGAATTTGCACGACTTTTCCGGTAAAATCCCGCGCTAATCGGGCTTCCTGGGGCTTTAGCGCGATTTATCCCTCAAAATCTGCGCTAATTCCTCTTCTGGCGCGACTGTCAGCGCAAAATCCGCGCTAATCGGCCTTTCTACTCAGGAAAAAAAAAAATTCCGAGTCCGAGCCAGGTGTTCTGCAGTCCACCTGCTCACTTGAGCGCAGAGCTCTCGTGTACACACAGCCACAAAGGCACTTCAAGCCACACAGGCAATTCCGCCACACAGGCAAGCTAGCTACTACAGGGACTTCAGCCTCACAGGTGACAAAAGATCAGGCTCACTCAATCTGAGCTCTGATACCAAGATAAAATGTGAACGGAATTGAAAAGAAAGAGATGTAGCTCTCAGGTGTGGCCTGCACCTGGAGACTACACTCAAAAGCTTGAGAGATCACTCTCGTCCACTCTATTCCTCAATCAATCAAAGATTACATCATTAAATACAAGACTACAAAATAGGAAGTTGCACCCAAACCCCATAACTATAGGAACTAATCCTAAACTAGGAAGAAAGTTACAACAACGTAACTATTTTCTCCATTAATATCAAAATAATATTAATTATTCTCAACTTTAAATTGAAAACCTAACTAAAAAAATAGACCAACAAGCATTTTATTTAATATTGACCTATGCTCCATAATTGTGTTATCTTCCATTTTTGTCACCCTTCAATCTGCATTCAGTCCATAGAATTCGAATTAGAATTCGAAGTCATCTTCGCTTCCGTCCACTCATATGAATGCCATTTCCATTCCATTTATCCAAAATAAACATTATAGCAGGAAATAATCACTCGCCTGTAAGACTTCTTTCTTGTAGTGACAGTTTCAGACATAATATACTCACTCCATGGTTCTCACTCCATTGCTTGCGTGCTAGTGGCAGTCAAAGCTTTTGCTACCCTGTTGCATCTTTTTATGATGAAGCCAATGGGGTGCTGTGAAACAGGAACTTCGTCTTCAGAGGGCACTGACTGAATACTGATATTCTTGTTTATTTATTTATTTTTAATCTGCAATCTCAAATCTGAAGAATTTTGCTAGGTTTTTTGAGTATGAGTAAAATAGTGACTACCGAGTTTGCCAATCAGTAGATTTATAATCAAAATGAAATATTAATATTTGAATTATATTGTAATAAGGGACGGTTTAGAGTGAGACCAGGTTAATATTGTACAAATTGTTATAGAGTTTTTGAAATTTTAATTTGATTTAATTAGATAACATTATAGAATTAATTTTTTTAAATAACTATATAATTATAGAATTTGTTAATTGGTTAAGGAAATAGATGTTTATATCTGTATTCTATTAGCTGCAAACTCTTTGGTAAAAGACGTTTTCTCCAAATGCTAGAATATATAATCGATGAAGATTAGTTGACTCCATGTTTTTTCATTAAATTCTTTATAAATTATTGAATAGAAAAAATTTTACCCAATTTCGTTTACTGGATTTGGTGGGCAAATTGAATTTTCTCCCTTTTATTTCGAGTCCATTTCCTTGAAGGTTATTGTATGTATTTTACATTTAACCATTGCTGATTTGGTGTTTTACTTTTAAACATTATTTATTAGGTGGTGGTTTAAATCTACCCACAGATTTCATAGCCGTCTCACTCACCACATGCATATATGCAAATGCATTGAAGATATGCATTGAGGCTCCTTTGGGTACTTGCCGTTGGTTGAACACTCTCTGCGATGATCCCCTCTTTTAACCAACTCGCGAGGCTTACAATGGGAGGGATGCAGAGTTTGGCCTAATACAAATATTATGCTAACACATATAGAGATTTTCTAGGATTACAATTGTATGCTAAGGCATATAGAGTTTTTCTAGAATTACAGTTGCAGCGATGCAAAAATGGGCTGGTTTAAAATATTATGTTAATGAATATAGAGTGTTT
>APFE031505271.1:48806-72587 GCA_000404065.3 Pinus taeda
CCCATTATACATTTTAATAATTTGATTAATAGATTATTTTGGTATTAATTTTAAATAAAACTCTACTTTGTTAAGATTTAAAATATATTTTTAAATATATAAATAAATTTAACATATTGAAAAATCACAAAAATATTTAAATTAAACCACTCAAATTTTTATTGATTAAATTATATATCACTAATTTCATTTTAACTTAAATTTAACCATCAGTATAATAATATTGGCAACATTACAATTTCATACTTTATATATGATACATGAATTCTGAAACAATCCAAATCTTGTAATCCATAATTCATGATTAATAAATTACAAAAGTATCCTATCCTATCCTAATCATGAGAATGACATCTTCGAAATTAAATTGACCCAACTGGCCACAATAAAAAGAACAATTTACAAGTTGGATAAAATCAAAAACTAATATCAAACAAATAATGACAAAAAATTATATCACCTCATTCCAACCCAAACAAACAAAAACCAGCCGTTGGCGGGCCACAGTACGGCCGGTGGGAGCTGATACCTTGGCAGGCCAGAGTCCGACCGGTGGGAGCTGAAAAACCAAACAATATGGAATTGTGGACGGTATCGACATCATGGAAAGTCTGTGCGAACTCTTTCGCGGAAATTCTCATAGTTTGGAAAAAGGTATATTTTTTAAAATATCTCGGGTTGATATACTTGATTAACTTTGTTATTGAAAATTCATTAGATGTCTATTGTTATATAGAAATTTTTTAATTTTTTTTTCCAAGTTGAAAAAGTATTATTTTTTAATGTTGACATGCTTGATTAATTATGTTATTAAAAATTTGGTAGATTAAATTTATTTTATTAGATGGATATTGTCATATAGACATAGTTTGTTAAGATGATTTGGGAAATTTTACTTGGTCAAGTTAGTAGTGGTTTTCAGCTCCAAGTTTATTACAATCTATAGTTTTGATTATGGTTTTATTTTTTAGTGGAGTTGATTTGGTGTTAATTGGTCGAGTGACCTATGAGATTCTAGTAAGAGTGTCTTTCTCAGTGACTAGTGGGATTCTAGCAAGAGTATGTTTCCATGTAACCAGTGGGATTCTAGCAAGAGTGTCTTTAGACAACACCACTTCTCTGGGTGTTTAGTGATCCTAACAACTAGTATCAAAACCAAACCCAGAACCACTTTGAGAGCATATTAGAATAAGAAAATGTAATGGATTCAATATTGTCAAAGCTTTGTGGAATTTGTTTATGATAGGAAGGGAAACTCAAAGTATGAATATAAGGAAAGAGAGATTAAGTAGCTAGAAAGACCAGGTGAAGCTATGGATAAAAAAGCTAGAGATGTGGCGAGAGAGTCAATGGTGTTTGAAGATAGTGAAGGAGCTAGCTTTTGACTGAGAGTGGTAATGGTGTAATAACAACAAGGGTGTGTGAACACCCTAAGGGTTTTGGTCCAAGGAAAGTCCATTTCCCTAGAAAGTTGTAAGCCCTGTTGTTCAAGCATACATGATGTCTAGGATTATGGATTGTTATAAGGCTTGGATGAGGCATACATGTAGTGCATTGGAGCATGGAGTCACTAAGTTGTGAAATCAGCGACTTGAATAGGTACTAGGGTGGTAGGTCCACTAGTATCTTAGCTTGAAGGGGGGAATGTGACATCTCATGTGAGATGACTAGTGAATGATATAGACAAGGTTAATCTCCCCCACTCCAATTTAAACAAGAGATTGTTAAAGTAGTTTGGGTAAACTTGACTAGATCAAATTACTAAAAGATTTCTAGTTCCATATTTATTACAATCCCTAATTTTTCTTATGGTATTATTCTCTAATATAATTTCTCTAATAACATTAATAAAATATTTTAATTATAAGTGAAAATTAATTAATATTATCTTTAAAATTATAAAATTTAGAAAAAAAAATTGTATTCTCTTTTAATTAAAAGTATTTTTTTTGAAAGTTAATAAAATTTTGGTGATCACATAAGTAACAATAAGTAACTATAGCTATTCCACATATGACTGAATTTAGTGACCACTCAGGATTGATTTTGGTTATCAATCAGAAGGTATGGCTGACGTGAGGCGTAATAATGGGAAATTGGAAAAATCTTAAGCCAGTTTTCGAAACTACAGCAATAAGTATAATGGGTTTTTCGAAACTACAGCAAGAACTATTAATCACAAAGGGAGACCATGTTGCCTGTGGATAGAAAGTGATTATGAATTTGAAGCGACAATTTTAGCTATTTCTCTGATAATAATAATAAACTGTGCTAAAGATCCATAAGTGGTTTTGCATATATTATATCATGATGATGTTGTTTTGAATTTTATTTTCTAGGAGAACACGAGTATGTGCCACTGTGACTGATATATTAGTTTTGACAATCAAGAAGAAAAATCCTCTTATAGACTAGCTGCCCTTATGGCTATCTTTATGGATAACCAGATGTCTAAGTAGCAAAGATTTATAGTTTAAATGGTTAATAATTAGTATGTACTTATAGATTAAATAGGATATAAATATAAATAGCTATTAAAATATTTATGTGCTATTTGTAATGATAAGAATTTGTAATATTAGAATAGAAGTAGAAAGTGACCATATGTGACATTTATAATGATGAGTATTTGTAATATCAATAAAGGTTTAATAAAAAAATAGTTTGAAAATTTTTAAATTTATCTTATGACAAAGAATATTCTTAACTTATTAATTTTCGATTATCTATAATTTTTTATTTTAAAAAATGAAAATTCTAAGATATAATATGCTGGTCTTCTCTTGATCCGAAATTTTGTTAAATAATTCTTTAATATGAAGTTAATTGTTCAATTCTCACTCCTTGATGTAAAATGAAATTACCTATTCAATTTTTTACCATATGAAGATAATATATTAAACATTAAACATGATAATCATATCAAACTTACTATATACATATATAAATCCAAATCCATATACATTACAATGAAATTTTATTCGATTAATGTTATTCTTATACATATATAAATCCAAATCCATATGCATTACAATGAAATTTTAGTCGATTAATGTTACTTATTCTTATGAGATTGCAACTATTCAGAAAATCTGATAAACGTAAACGAAGTTTGTGTAGAAAATAGAAATGAGTAAACTCAGAGGTCCCTCTAGTATGCCGGGAGACATGGCAATTACAGTCCATATCAAACATATGATTGGACTTCTAGCTATGATTATTTATAACTTTTAAAGGAGTAAAGTCAGAGGTCCCTCTAGTATGTATGGAGACATGGCGATTACAGTTCATATCAAACTTGTGATTGGACTCTCAACTATGATTGTTTTTATCATAAGATGGCGCATTCATTGCGATTCTCATCTCTCCCATATGATGGGTATCCATAGATGATGCTGCTGGGATTCACATGATACACAATAGGTATCCTGTCCTCTTCCTTTTTCTCCTCTTTCTCTTTGTCCTCTTCCTTTTTCTCCTCTTTCTCTTTCTCTGCAGGACCTACGCTCAGCAAATCTGCTTTGTACCCCAATTTCCTTAACTTTTTTGCAAGATACACAGGATCTGTTTCTCCCACAGCAGTTATCTTTCCCTCCTCCTTGTTGACTTCAATAGAGTCCACTGAAACAGAGCACTCGCAACATTAGTAAATGAGTATGAAACAACAAAACTCTAGTAAATCGATGGAAAATACTTTGCCTATATATGCAGTAAAGGTAATGATTATTCGTGTCTCCAGACCCTGCAACAGCCTTCATGGCCCTCATTTTGCTTTTCTCATCGTCTATGGTCGATTTAAACACCATCTTCTGCACATCCTATTAACCGTTAAAACATCTCTAAATAATTCTTCAGTCATTCGCATAAAAACACTACAAGATTAATAAAATGGACAATACATATACCTTCGCCATCGTGATAGCTGTTGAAGAAGCTAAAAAACAAAGAAAAAATTAATATCTCAGCGTCCAAGCAGACCAAATTAGATACCAAAGTGGTTGTGATGAGTGCTTAATTAGTTGCACGAAGGAAATAAATAGTTACAGGTGAGAGAAAAGTCAGACCGCCTCTTGTAGTGAACGCTTACTTCCGCGAAGGATCTACCTGCCGGGAACGATTGTAATATAGTCTATGCATGCTACTGGATGACAAAATAAATCAAATGTGAAGGGCCCTACGCTTCACGTGTCTTGATGTAGTCAATAATCCGATTACACAAGCTTTCGATTGCTTTTTTAGTTAGGTTGAGCTTAATCTGGGTTATCTTTTTTATAGGAAAAATACTACGTTTTTATTATTTATATATATATATATGGGTTGGAGTATGCCTTGAAACTGTTTTAGTTTTTTTGGGTTTGGAGTATGCTTTGAAACTGTTTTTGTTTGGTTAAGAGCTAGTTTTTCTAGAATGAAACAGGTTAACGGCCCAAGACTGGAAGGTATGAGTGAAAACCCGCCTCGCCCCTTAAGGACCACCATGGTTAGTTTCCCATGAATAACTGTAATGAGCGAGTCTGCATTCACCCTAGCAGCTAGAGATAGATGTCTTCACTGTCAGTTTGAAAACAGAATTATGATAGGTTTTCGCAACTATAGAAAAAAATTATAATTATTATTATTTTTTTTAAGAGACTTGTTTTTTAGTAAAACATTTTGATAGTTTTATGGTGTTTTTTTCTGGTTTAATTTCTCTTTGTTGGTTTGACAAATTATGTTCCACCTATAGAAAAAAAATGAAAAATAAAAAACTTGTTTTCTTTAGTGAAACTTTTTGGTAGTTTTATGGTGTGTTTTTCTGGTCTAATTTCTCTGAAATCCTCTAGGAATTTATTGAAATCACAAACTTGATGAGTAACCTTTGCACAATACTAAAGATTTTTGAGGGCATTGAATCCATATATATTGTCAAAAAACCAGTTTAAATAACATGAATCAAGATTTCACCTCAATTTTTTTAACTCGTACTGGAAAGTCTAAAAAATCACACTAAAAACAACTTTTAAAAAAAATAATACATGTTCTCTACATCTATTTCAATTTTCCAAATGATATTCACTGTTCATACACATTCTCTATAATGAATTAATCTCAAAATTTCAATCCTTTATTCTATAAACCATACATATATTCCCGGAAAAACGGTAAATATACTATTATAAATTCTCAAAATTAATAAAAAAATTTCCAGATAAATAATTAATGCTACCTTCATTGACCATTATCTTATCCCATAAGCCGGGTTATTTAGTGTAGCGGATGGAGGAACAATGTACTCACTTGTGAAATGGTATTATTAAAATTATACTAAATTTGGTATTATTAAAATCTTGCTAAATTTAGTTCAACTTGAAGAAATATCCAAAACAATAAGGTTAAATTTTCATTCACTTAGATTTTAAATTAATGCAAATATGCTAACGAAATATTACTTGCAAATTGCAAGCTAAGTGGAAAGTCAGAAATTCTGATCGTGTTAAGTTTTCTAAATCTGCATTATTGGCATCGAAATGCATGATTAGTATCGTGTTGAATTTTCATTAGCGGTGAAACGTGTCTTAACGTGAAGTTGCGTGGTCCTGATTATTGATGGCGAACTTTTTATCTATTTATTCATTTTTATTTTTTTAATTAGGGAATACAAATAGAGGGAATAAACTGAGATTTTCGGACTGGTGTGTTCGGATGTGAGAGAATTTTTAATATGTGGGCTTTAGGTTTTGGTCTATCGATTCGATGCGCCATAGATGGATGGGAACAAATGGGTGGAGCAACAAGAATACATCCAAGGGGTACATATATAAGGAGGTTTAGAAGATGCAAGGAGTTCGATAATTGTAAGGAAAAACTTCAAATATATGATTACACCCCAGGGATAAATATATAAGGAAGTTTAGAAGATGCAAGGCCACCTCCAATCCAAGTTCGATAATTGTAAGAAAAACTTCAAATATTTGAAATAATCATAGTTGAAACATGTAACAATGCATTCTTTATAAGGGTAAAAAAGAAGTTGAAGAAATTGATAAAGGTAAGAGAGCGCAAGGATATAACATCTAATTACAAAGTAGATGAAGAGTTGAATAGCTAGGTGCTCGTTACAAGTTTTTTTTATAAAACAGAAGTCAAAGAAATTGATATCTAATTACAAAGTAGATGAGGAGTTGAATCTCTAGGTGCTTGCTACAAGTTTTTTATAAATAAGGAATTGAAAAGAGAGTAAAACAGTGTAAGGGTTTAATGGTTAGTGACAAGGTAGAAGAGGAGATGATTTATTAGATATTTTATAAAGTTTTTTAGGGAAATTAAGAAAGTAATTATTTTGAAGGTAGTGAATTTATAGTTTTTTTTACAGGGATTCATCAAATATATAAATGGATTGAGCACATGAAAAGCCCTTGGGTAGTGGAATTATCCAAATTAAACAATTTAAATTCAAGTTTTTAAAAATCTTGTTTATAAGTTAGACTACACCTATAAAAAATTTTATTACCATCACTTAAAAAATTAAAAACATTTAACATATTGAATTTTTTTGCTAATTAAATTATGTTAATAAAAAATATAAAATATAATATATAATTAAGAAATTAAAATAAATACTAAAAATAAGAGAAAGCCATAAAAACAGCCATAGCAAATAAAAAGATTGAAAACACCTAGTGATGAGTGAATAGAAAATTGAGGATGTAGGTGAACTCCCCAAGAAAAAAAAACATGGTGATGAGTGTATAACAAATTGAGGACACAGAGGAAATCCCCAAGATTCATCAATATTGACTCCACCTTTAGATATTGATTTTTTCTGAGTAACCTTGACAATTCTAAGGGGAGTCATCTATTGAGGTGGAGGAATTGGAATTTTTTGGAGGACCCAAAGTGGCTGGAATATGGGGAAAAAAATTCAAAAAATATTGTAGTAACAGTGTTTGAATCATGTTTTTGATCTTGGTAATGGATTCAGCATCATCAAAAACATCTGGGCACGCAAAATGTTGAATTTTGACAACTGTGACTTAGATTTAGAAAATTTTTTAATCAAAATATTGCCCAAATTTCCATAATTTTTGAAGCAAAAATACAATCTGATTAGACTACAACGTTCTAAAACCTCCACCTTTATTCTGAGTAACCTTGGCAATTCTAGGACGTTCAACTAAATTATAAACTAGTAAAGTAAATATAGCTTGCCTTTTACAACATAATTAATTTTTTGTATTATTTTTGAAAGGGGAAAACATTGAATTTAGAATAATATGAAAATTTAGAATACTAAGGAAGAAATATGTACATATTAAATTTATAATTTTTAATTTTATAACTATTTTAAAAAATTATTTAAATATAGAAATTAAATAAAAATAATAAAAATTTAGTAAATTGTGTATTTTAATTATTAATTAAAAGTGTAATTTAGTTAATAGATTTTTTGGTATTCAATTTTGAATAAGATTGTTATTTATTATTATTTAAAATATTTTTTTTTTTATATAAAATCACTATAACGTTTGAATTACACAATTCAAACTTTTATTGAAATCAAATTAAATTATATATCACTAATCTCATTTCAAATGAAATTTAAATTTAAATTGAACAATTAATATGATAATAATGATAATCAGAACACTACAACTTCATTAATTTAAATATGGTGCATGAAGTTTGAAAACATCCAAATCTTGTTGTGCATAATTTATGACTAACTAAATACAAAACAATCCAAATTATAAGAATGACCGTTTGGAGATTAAATTGATTAATAGTTTGGTTATTATATATTTCGAGTTGTTAAGGTATATTTTCTGGTTGAATTTGTTTAGAGTTTGGTAGATTTGGTAGTGAATAGTTGGAATGACAAATTTGAATTATAAATCTTCACTATCAAATATCTTGAAGTGTGTAGTTGAATCTACATATAAAATCAAAAACTAATTTCCAGTTTTAGGAGATGATAGTTACTAAATTTTCCTTTACAATTTGCAGTAAATGCATTGTCCATTGCATCCATCAGATTTATGTAAACAATTTTTTTTTATAGAAAATTAATATATATATTCTTTCCTACCAAAAAATCAAAAACTAATTTCAAACAACAAAAATTAATTCGAACAAAAAATTATTATAGGTTAAATATCATTACAAAAATTATTTGACCTAATTCCAACTGGACATCATCACAAAAATTATTTCAGTTAACCCTAACAAAAAATTATATATGGCACTATTACAAAGTACCAAGCATTAAGCCATAGTTTGAATTAGGATTGGAATTTCAAAACAAATATATTTATAAAATTTGACTATTTTAACACTTCCCATCAATATTCACACTTTAAACAAAACAATTTGATGGTTTTACAAATTTTCACACTTTAAACAAAACAATTTGATGGTTTAAAAAATTTTTTCTCTTTGTATTTGACCAATGAAACTGAAAATTTGATGGTTTTACAAATTTTTTCCTTTTGTATTTGACTAATGAAACTGAAAAGCCAACCTATATTGAAATGTTAACTGTATCGTCATCGTGGAAAGTGTGCGACATCTTTCGCGGAATTTTTGGGAGTGAGCAGTAGGACCGGTATGGTTGGAAATTGAAAACACGTCGCAAACGGCAATTGCAAGTGTCACATCGACATTATTTAAAGCGTTTACGAGGTCTTCTTCTCCTTAGAATTATTCGAAATAAATCAATTATAAAGATATGGAAGAATAATAGTATTTATTATTTATTTCTATTTTGAAATTTCTTTTTAAAAATATTTGTGGTTGACATATTTGATTAATTAAGTTCTTTACCATTATTTAATGGGGATGGTTACATAAATATTATTGAAATTTTTAAAATTTGATTTAATAAGTTATTAGTTATTTTTTAGCTCCAAATTTATTATAATATATAGCTTTTTATCATCGTATTATTCTCTAATATAGCTGATTCTATGTCAATTGGTTTTGGCGACCAATGAGATTTTAGCAACAATGTCTTTAGACACTACCTCTTGGTGTTTCAATATCCTCATAACTTGTATCAAAGTTAGAACTAGAGCCATCATGAGATAATGTTAGAATAAGAAAACATAGTAGATTCAAAATTGTCAAAGCGAGTTTATGGAATTTGTTTATCATAGGAAGGGAAGCCTCGTAGGTTGTTGAGTTGAGGCACAATATAAATCTATTCAAAGTATGGACATAAATCTGGTATGAAGTTGCTTTTTTATATGATTTTCCTCACGTTGTCTTCGATTCTGTGCATGCAGCCTTTCAATGGTGGGTTTCACAACGTGAAACTTGTCGTTCCCTCCTTGTCATCATGATATGGTTTGCCTGGAAGTGGCGGAACCATAAAATCTTCAATGACTCCAGGGCCCCTTTCAAATCCATCCTGCCCTGTATCTGCTCTTCTTATGATTACATTTCAGGAAACAGGGTATAGCTTTCTTTGCCCTGTATTTGCTCTTTTTTGAACATGCTACAGGCGCCCGATACTTTTTGCTCTCTATGAATTTTCATATGGTGCTATATGATTCTGTTATGTCTCTCTTTGCCTTCTCTCTCTAGGCAATTTGCGCCTCTCTGTTTATGTCTTTCTCCATAGGTGTCATTGACACCTATTTTGTACCCAATTGTGACTTTTATATTGGCTTAATATAAACTATCTAGCTTTTTCTTCTGAAAAAAAAAACATAAGGAAAGAGTTTAAGTAGCCAGAAAGACCAAGTCAAAGCATGGATCAACAAAGCTACACCGTCATACACCGTCATCTTGTTGCATTATGTAGTCATGTATTCCGCAGAAAGAATTAGAATTCTAGAACTTCTTTCATCTATAATTTGTAATCTCTCCTCTGCCTGAGAAATCCAAGCCAAGGCAACGCCCATGAATAATAAAAGTCTGTGTTTTTTTATTCTCCATTCTTGTTTCTTGTGTTCTTCATTTTTGCAACAATTTGTCGTTGTGATCTGTTTTGCTCCTATCCGCTGGTATGAGAACTGAGAAATACCATGTTGCTCACAATGAAATGATTTTTGGTGCTATGTACGAGACAGAGCCTAGATCTCTGCTCTTCGAGGGTTCGATTCTCTTCACATGCAAGTTGCTCTGCTAACTGTTTTTGCTCAAAAGCCTCCTGTTGCTAAAACTATCAGTTGTGCCCTCATGTATCTGTGGGTGTCATTCTCTTTCATGATGTTAAGCTGCCGGAGGCCTTTGTGAGTCTGTTGACATGAAAAAAAATAGAACAGTTGTTGCAACGTGTGATATCGTGCCTGCAACAGACAGTGCTGCGGATGACTTTGTAAGCTACAGGTTTTTGTTTTCTAAAAGAACATTGCAAGGCGTTCAACGGTTTTTATGAGTCTTTTTTGGTTGAATATTGAATGTACGGACATATGTGTGAAGGGTGAAGCGAACGTGTGTGGGAAGGTGTTTTTTAATTTATTAGTATGGTAGCCCTACACATTTGTAATGTTGGATTTTATATTTTTTAATATAAAAGTATAGTTTATTAAATTTGAAAAAGGAAGGAAGGAGGTGGATTGTTTTTTATTAAAGGAGATTAATTTTTGGCTTTTTATTTTAAAAGGTGCAATAATTAAAGGTTTTTTTTGTTGTGAAGTCTTATTTTGTAAGAGGAGTTTGATTTTTGGGGCATTGATTTTATTGAGAATGGAGACAACACTAACTAACACAGAGAAGTTGAGCGGGGCTAATTTTACCCTATGGAAATCATATATGGAGGATATATTGATTTTAAAGGATCGATATTTTCCTATTAAGGACACAACAAAGAAACTCTTATCGATGATAGATGAAGAGTGAAATAAGCTAGATAGAAAGGTGATTGCAACAATCCACCATATCTAGCAAAGAATGTGTATTTCAATATGTCCGGAGAAAAGACGACAAAAGGATTATGGAAGAAGCTCTATGATCTATATGAGAAGAACGCGACATCAAACAAAGTGTTCTTGATGAAGAAGCTTTATAATCTCAAGATGAAGGTCGGTGATTCAGTTGTTGAGCACTTGAATGAATTTAATATTATCACTAGTAAGCTTGCCTCTGTTAAAATGATTCTAGATGATGAAATTAGAGCTATCTTGCTAATGTGTTCTACGCCAGATAGTTGGGAAAATTCAATTGTAGCTATGAGCACTTCAGAAACTATAGGGACCTTGAAGTTTGATAATGTCAGCAACAGTTTAATGAATGAGGAGTTGCGACACAAGTCAATTACAGAAAACCATGGAGGAAAAGCTCTAGCTCTAGTTGATCGTGGTAGGAGAATTGATCGAGGCCGACAAGGGTGATCAAGGTCGAGAGGACGATCAAAATCAAGGAGGGGCAGAGTCATCTTCTTTAATTGTGGCAAACTTTGGCACATGAAGAAATAATTTTGAGTCTTGGAGAAAGGAAAAAAGGATCAGAGGCCGGCCAGTACAAATCACAAGTCATCCAACACAAACGAGCGTGAGACTATTGTTGTAGTCACAGATGGTGATATGTTGTTTACTGTTTCAATAGAGGATGCATGTTTATATACATCTAGCAGTAGCTTTGATTGGATCCTGGACTCCGGGGCATCTTACCATGTAACCCAATGCAAACATAGTTTTGTTGCATATACTCCTGGTGATTATGGTAAAGTGCATTTGGGGAATAATCATTTTTGCAGTATCGTTGGAGTGGGAGATATCCAAATCAAGATGAAGGATGGACAAGATATATTTTTGAAATAGGTCATCCATGTATGAGAAATTTGCATGAGTTTGATCTCTATGGGACAGTAGGATGATGAAGGCTATTCCGCAAGTTTTGGAAAATGAGGCTAGAAAATTAGCAAAAGAGCATTGGTCATGGCCAAAGGACCCAAGAAAGGAACATTATACACATTTAAGGCAAAGATAGGAAAACAAATTTGGATGCTATCGCAAAAGAAGTAAATTTAGCATATCTATGGTATAAGCATTTGGGTCACATGAGCAAGAAGGGCTTAAAATTCCTTGTTGGTAAAAATTTACTACTAGGTTTGACATCCTACAATCTTGATATTTGTGAGCATTGCATATATGGTAGAAAAATAAGGGTTTCATTCCTTAGAGATGGCCATGATAGAAAGTTAGAATTGATAAACTTAGATGTGTTTGGGCCTGTTAACATTAAGTCATTAGGAGGAGCATCATATTTTGTAACATTTATAGATGATGCATCCAGGAAGTTTTGGGCCACCCTATAAAAAGTAAAAGTGAAGTGTTTCGAATATTTAAAAAAGTCCATGTTGTTGTTGAAATAGAGACTAGCAAATTGCTGAAGTTCTTGAGAACAAATAATGGTGGAGAATATTACTCAAATGAATTCAAGGAATATTGTAACAGGTTTGGCATAAAGCATGAGAAGATTGTGCCTGGTACTCCTCAACAGAATGCTGTCATAGAAAGGATGAATCACACCATTATGAAAAATGTGAGGAGTATGTTGTCCAATTCTGGTTTGGAGAAGCATTTTTGCATAGAAGTTTTCGGCACAACTTGCTATCTTATAAATCGATCTCCAACTACAACCTTGGATGGAGGCATCCCTAAAGAAGTTTGGACTGGTAAGAAGTTGAATTATTCTCATTTGAAAATATTTGGATGTGAAGCATTTGTACATATTCCCAAAGAAAATATAACTAAGCTAGATGATAAATCTATGAAATGCATTTTTTTTGGATAGGCGGATGAAGAATTTGGTTATAATCTATGGTATCAAGTCAAACATAAAATGACTAGAAGTGGGGATGTTATTTCTAATGAGTCATAAATGTTTAAGAGGACTGTAGGTGAGGTAGAGGTCAATAAAGTTATTGACAGGTTTGAAAATAAGTAGGAAAACATCACACCAATGCAAGAAAATGGACAACAAATTCAGGATTAGGAAGGGCAACAAGTGGAAAATGGTGAACACTAAGAAGAAGGAATCTTACAAGAACCTTTATAGGGGTTTCAGCTTGATAATGCACCACCACAATTGGTTCGTAGATCTTATAGGCCTCATAAGCATTCAAAAAGATATCCTCCTTCAAATTATATCTTAATAATTGATGAAAGTGAGCCTAATTGTTTTCAGGAATCTTATAAAGTTGAGCACAATAAAGAATGGAAGAAAGAAATGGTGGAATAAATGAACTCTTTTCTAGAAAATAAAACTTGGGAGTTGGTAAAGCTCCCAAAAGGTAGAAAGGCTCTACAAAACAAATGGGTTTACAATATTAGACATGAAGGAGACGAAAAGAAGGAGAGGTAAAAAGCAAGGCTGGTGGTGAAAGGATTTTCCCAAAAGGAAGGGATTGACTTCACTGAGATTTTCTCACCTATTGTCAAAATGTCATCCATTAGAGTCATTCTTGGTCTTGTTGTTGCTTTAGACTTAGAATTTAAACAATTAAATGTAAAAACTTGTTTCCTTCATGGTGAATTAAAGGAAGAAATTTATATGGAGTAGCGAGAAGGCTTCATAGAAAAAGGAAAAGAAGACCTAGTTTACAGGTTGAAGAAGATTGTCTAAGGGTTGAAATAGGCACCTCAACATTGGCACAAGAAATTTGATTCATTCATGTTGGAAAATGGTTTTCACACGTTGGAAGTTCACCATTGTGTTTATATCAAGAGGTATGATCAAGGAAACATATAATATTATTGTTATATGTGGATGACATGTTGATTGTTAGGAATCATAAGAATATGATCAATAGGTTGAAGAAATATTTGGGAAACAAATTTGCAATGAATTATTTGGGTCCAACAAAATAGATATTAGGCATGAGGATCATTTGTGATAGGAAAAACAAAAGGTTTTTCTTGTCACAAGAAAAATATATCAAGAAGGTGCTTGACATGTTTATTATGAAGGATGCCAAGCCAGTTGGTACACCCCTTGCAACTCACTTCAAGCTGAGAGATGAGTTACGTCCTAGTGATGACGAGGAGAAGGAAGAAATGACAAAGATGCCCTATGCTTCAACAGTTGGCAGTTTGATGTATGCCATGGTATGCACATGACCAGACATTGCATATTTAGTGAAAGTAGTGAGTAGGTTCTTTACCAACCAAGACAAACAACATTGGAAAATAATAAAATTGATTTTGAGGTATCTCAAGGGTACTAGTCATTATTTTTTATGTTTTCATCATAATGAGACTGTGCTTGAAGGATTTATAGATGCAGATATAGATAGTGATATGGACACCAGCATGTCCACTACAGGTTATTTGTATACATTTGCGGGAGTAGAAATATCTTGGGTGTTAAGGCTACATAGTATAGTAGCTATCTCTACAACAGAGGCAGAGTACATAGTTGCAACAGAAGCTTGTAAAGAGATGTTGTGTATGCAGTTATTCCTAGGAGAGATAGGAATAAAGTAGGACACATATATGCTATATTGTGATAGTCATAATGCCATTCAGTTGGCTAAAAACCTAGTATTTCACTCAAAACCAAAGCACGTTGAATTAAGGTATCATTGGATCTGACATGTGTTGGAGGAAGGGAAGTTATCCTTGGAAAATAATTATACAGATAGGAACCCTATTGATATGCTCATTAAGATTCTACCAAGAAATAAACATGAGTTATGTAGAGGCCTGATAGGACTTGATTCATGATTCTTCATTTGGCTTCAATTGGGAGAATGTTAAACATGAAGCCACAATGAAGACTTCGACGTTGTCCTTAGCCATATTCCCTCCGCCGCCCATGCTAAAAGATATCACCCACGCCAACCTACTACACCGTCCATTTGCTGCATTGTACAATCATGTATTCCACATGAGAGAATTAGACAATTCTAGAGATTCCTTCATCTATAATTTGGTAATATCTCCTCTACATGAGAAATTCAAGCCAAGGTAAGGATTTCCATGAATAATAGAGGTCAGTGTTTTTTCTGTTCTCCATTCTTATTTCTTGTGTTCTCCATTTCTTTTATAATTTGTCTCTGTGCTCTGTTTTGCTCCTATCAATAATTCCATACATGACTGAATTTAGTGACAACTCATGATTGAATTTGGTCATCACTCAAAATGTATGGCTTATGCGAGGTGTAATAATAAAAAAATGGAAATTCTTTAAGCCAGATTTTCCAAACTAAAGCAAGTAGTATTATGGTTATGATCTTCGTTGATCGCAAAGTGAGACCATGTTGCCCATGAATAGAAATTGCTTATGAAATTGAAGTGCCATATAAAATAGTGTCTCTCACATTTTCATCTATGTATCTGATAATAGACTGTGATAAAGATCCATAAAGGGGTTTTGAGATGATGTTGGAATTTATTTTTCGTGAAGAACATGAGTATCTTCCATTGAGTGAGCTAGAGATAGCGTGAGAGCGTGTCAGAATTAAAAAAAAAAAATGTGGATTCAAAATTGTCAAAGCAAGTTTGTAGAATTTTTTTTATCATAGGAAGGGAGGGTCAACATGATCCTGAGTGCAGGCAGAGTAAAAATATATTCAATGTATGGATTTAAGGAGATGATTCAAGTAGCTTTTCTACGTTAAAACATGGATCATCAAATTTAGAGATGTAGTTAGTGAGTGGTCATATGGATGAGAAAAGGGAGATGGATTCAATGGTGTTTGAGGACAATGAAAGAGCCATTGTGTGATTGAGAGCCACAATAGTGTGATAAACACCAGTGGTGTGTGAACACTCTAAAGGCTTTGGTCCAAGACAAGTGTATTTGTCCAGAAAGTTACAATATTTTTTTTCCAAGCATACATGTTATTAAGATTTCCATGCATACATGTAGTGCAGTGGCCCATGGAGTCACCAAGTTGTGGAATGGATCACTCGAATAGGTACAGGGTGGCAGGTGTAATGGTATCCTAGGTTGAAGGGGCGAATGTGAGATCTCAAATGATATGATTGATGAATGATTGGGACAAGGTTAATAACCCCAAGTCAATTTTAAAGGGGGGATTGTTATGGTGGTTGAGGAAAACTTGACTCGTTCCAGTTACCAACAATTTTCTATCACGAGGTTTATTACGACCCATAGTTTTTCCCATGGTATTATTTTATAATGTAGCCAAATGAATGTTTATTGGTAGTGGTAACCAATGGAATCCTAGCAAGGGTGTCTTTAGACACCACCATTTCCCTCGGTGTTTTGTGATCCTAACAAAATATGTTCATTGTAAGTAAGTAGGAAAATGATTCGGGTGATTCATTTTCTAGTGAAAATTGATTAATATTACTTAAAATTTAAAAATTAGAATAGAATGAATCTTTTTTGCTAAGTAATTAATTTTTTAAATTAATAAAATTAGTAGAAATTTAAATATAAATAAATATTTTTCATTATTTGTCTTTATATTATGGAATAATATTGTGCCAATTTTTTAAACTACATGTTAGGAATGACAACAATTATTATTAAATGTAATTATCCTAGTAAATATGGGTTTATCATTCAGACAATTGCGTAAGCATAGGAAGTTATGTAACAAAGTTTTTCGTATTAAATTAATGTCTGTGGCAAAAATTATTGTTAAATGTAATTATCTTGGTAGATCTGGGTTTACTGTTCAGACAATTGTGTGAGCATAGGGAGTTATGTAACAAGTTTTCCATATTAAATTGATGATTTCCCAAGAGACTTGATGTAATGGTTGGAGAGTCATTTTGGCCCTTAAGCAATAAGAATTCCAATCCCTTGCCCTGTGGAGGTTTCCTTGACACATTGTTAGGGTTTTACCACTTAATTTCTTGTGTTTTTTCTTGTGTGATTTAGTTTCTCATTATGTGTATTTCTTTCTTATTTATATATTTAATGGGCTCGAATACCAACAAGTGGTATTAGAGCTAATGATGAGAAGAATCATGTGGTTTAAGAAGGCTTGAGTGAGGTTTCATAATAAGTGTGAAGAAATCCAAGGCGAAAGGAAAATTTATTAAAAATTATATATTTCTTTAAATTCTATAAAGTTTTATTTGAAGATTAACCATCTAGACTTTAAGTATAGCGTTGGAAGAAAGTGCAGAGCCGCTACTATTATTTGTGAGAACCCTGCAACCCATATATTAATAGATGATACCAAGTTGAGATCACTAAGCCACATAGATTAAGTCAAGGAAACCGTAAGAGGAGATTGTTGACTGAAGGAGCTATGCTTTTCTAAAAATTGTGACGCCAACAGGGTTATCTCTGCCACCGAAAATCTTTGTAGGATAGCTGCATTCCTAAGTGATCAGTCGAAGCTGAGAAAAAGGATAGCTAATTTTATAGAATTTTTCGGGTGGTATTCAGGTAATAATCGTGCATTCTAATTGTATGGTGTATTGCTAGTTAGCTAGGTTGTTTGCATCATATTGTGGGCTCAATTTTGGATTCAAGTTAAGCCAAACCATTTTTGGGTTTTTATGTGTTTGGTATGAGGAGATACAGGTTTAATTTTCTTAATTTTTTGAGTAGTTCGAGAGAAGAAATTCCATTTCTTCTCAAAAAACAACAATAGCAACAAGAATATTTTCTGGGTAATTCACACCTTTTATGAGATTTCAGGGTCAGCTGGAATTAGCCTAAGATTTTTCTGGTATGGTATATTTTGGTGAGAAGTTTCTAGTTAATTTTGCAGAAATTTTGGAGCAGATTTGAGGGCATAAATAAAAAATTCAGCTCCAGTAGTAGGAGTAGAATTTCAGCAAGAGCTAACGGGCATACTATAGGGCATTAAATGCCCGGATACATGCGCCCCCATTAGCTCTTTAACACGCATGCGCGGTGATAGATAAATAAAAAATACGCACACGCGTGTTAAAGAGCTAACAGGGGCACATGTAGCAGGGCATTTAATGCCCTATAGTAGGCCCGTTAGCTCTTGCCGTAGAATTTCTGGGCAGTAGTTCATAGGTACAAATTATTGATTTTCAGTTGTATTTCGGAGGCCTGATTTATTTTAGAATAAGATAGTTTATGGCCACCACTTCAACTTTTTCTATTGAGAGATTTGTATGTAATTGATCCAGCAAATATGCTCAATTCTCCATTTCTTATGTTATTTGCAATTAAAGCATTTATGGGTTTATTTGGAAATGTTATTTTATTTTTGCCACAATTTCATGGTTCTTCTACAATTTCTTGGAGAAATTTATGATAGAATATTTTAAGCAATTTCCCAAGAAAGTAGGAAAACTTATAAATCGAGACATTTCAGTGGTATCAAAGCATGATCTTAGCTATCTTTGCAGAAGTTAGTGTGATCATGGAGGTGTTAGACACACATGCACTATGATTGGTGAACTTATGGACACTCCAATGACGCAAAAATGGAAGAGTGCATAGGGGATCATGGAGGAGTTGATGAGGCAGAGGCAATAATTGGTGAGGCAGAACCAACATATTCTAGAGGGGATAGAACAAATGATACATAACTAGTAGATAAGAAAAGAACATGCACGCATAGCCCAACAGTGCAACACCCATAAATATGACCAGAATGGCCATCCTACCATGCATTATTTTTTGGATGAACTAGAGAAGGAGAAGCATAGGTCAGGGGTTGCATCATCATGTAGATGAGGGAAGTTAGAGTGTGAGAGTACGGGGAACTTATGTTGGTATAGACCAGGCTTTAGATATTAGGAGCCTAAGGTGGAGGTTGAATATGAGGCAGAGAACATGTAAAATTGTGAGGATCATGAGGATACACCCAGTGTGACACATGAGCCATATTTTTTAGAGTTTAATTTGGTAGCCCCGGTTGACACATTGGTGGAGACAGTTGAGCATACACCCATTGATAAGGTCTTAGGGGACACACATGTACCCACCATTGATGAGGTTCCAACAGGCATATCCTCATTTGATGAGGTATTAGGAGACACATAGGTACTTAGAGTTGTGAATAAGTCAATAGATGTTACCTACCCACAATAGTTTCATCAGCTTCAGGCTGAACTTCTAGCATTTGAAAAGAAGGCCATGACAATCCAAGAGACCATTCTGTAGTAGAATGAGGAGTTGGAGCACATGAGAGCAGTTTGTGCTAAGTTAGTAGCTAAGTTGAGTCGCGTTGGGGAAAATTTGGATTCCCAAATGGTACAACTAAAGGAGTACACATTGGAGCATCATAGCAACACTCTTTAGGCATACATAGGTGGGGATAATAACAATAACACTCTTAGGTTACCTTTAAGTGAGAGGTAGAGATAACTAGACATATATCATGTGTTGAGTAGGATTGTGAGATGAGGCAACACGAGTTGCACAGGGAATAACATCCACAGGTGGTAGTTGTTCCATGCATGGGTGTTTGAGCATTTGATCTCTCTCTCTTAGGATTGGATGGTGAGAGATATTGAGTTGCTATCCAGTGGAGTTGGCTAGGTGCCTGGATATATCCATGCCTAGGAGCATAGTCAACCAGGGGCCATGGGTTACCAGAGGAGTTTGAGAGCCACACTGTTGTTGGGATCCAGGTGGAATTCCCTTGCACAACATGGGTTTGGTTAATGGCGATATTAGAGGTGCAATGGATTTGGTGACCGAGCACCCACACACTTGCATATATCCATCAACACTAGTGATGGGATGGTTAGATAGGAGAGTAGATATATTTCATGATTTGTCTTGGGATATTGATTATGTGTGGCATCACATGGTGATTAGCCTACTCTAGCAAGAGTTGGTAGGGGTAGGTGGCATCGATAGGCCACCATAAAGGGTATTGCATGGATATGGTGATCTCTTAATGGTATATTGTACACATGATCTACTAAGGATAACATAGTAGTATAAAGTCTATTAGCCTATGAGGAGTTAAATTGTTCAGGTCTATAAGGGAAAATGAGGAGATATGGCTAACATCGTGGAGGGATTATTAGTAGTGTGGAGGATGCATTGACACATGTGGGATACCATATGGTTCAGGGTGGTATGATAGTGATCGTTGGTATCCAATGGTATGCAGAGGAGTGCAGGGGTGAGTATTTATGTGTAATAGAGCATGATGATGAACAATAGGTTGTTGGAGTGTTGCCACCAAAGAGATCTCTTGATGAGGATGTCAGGCACACCATTGGGTTTGGGACACCTAGATTTGGAGAGTGAGTTAATCACAAGGATGGGCATGATATTCCATTGATCACTCTCTAGCATTTCACACTAACACTGGGGACTTGGATATCATCTCTTGATGCTCTCATCACGAGCAATAAGACATAAGAGGTTCATTTGAGATAGTTGGACAAGATAGAGTGCATTAGGAGAAAGGATTTCCAGCCATCACATATGATTAGGGTGTGATTTGGCATGTGCAGACTTGGGGATTATCCTAATTGTTGCATGGGTAGCACGTACTCCACCCTTGAGCCCAGATTTAGAGTGATTAAAGTTATTTGTTGGGAGAGACATTATGAGATCTCTTAGGAGCGCATATAGCAGTGATTGGACCCATCTTACAGACAAATGTTTAGAATCTAGGTAGTTTTTGGCAGCAACTTCAAGAGGCAAGATAACAGTTCTCACAATATGGTATCGTAGGCACATGGCAATCTTGCATGCACCAAAATCATTCGGGATATATGGAGTACATGTATTGATTGCATGGAGGGATGCGAGACATGGTACGAGTTGGTGCCCATTGTTGCCACGACTATGACGCAGTCGATATGGCTATGGGATCCAAGGATTCAGTTGGATTATTGATCACTCTATTTCATGACGAGTGGGATCAGGGTAGAGAGTGACCTAGCTCACTCTTGTTTTGACATATGGGGGAGCATGAGGGCCTTTGTTTCAAGGCAAGAGAAGTTTTCCTTGTTACTTTTATGGACCGATATTTGTAGTAGATGGGTAAAAATTGATACCAGGAAGATGCTAGAGCAGGATGAGCTTGGCCTTCAAAGATTTTTCATCATTAGGTTCTAAGAGGGGAGGTTATAGTCTGCACACGATGGGTAGTATGTCATAGTCAAAGTGGTGCAACATCAACTTGGTGGCACCCTTTTGAAACTAGCATGGGATCAAGGAATCACAACATTTTATGGTTCAACTACTATTAGGGGTGATCTGCTCCCTACACGAGAAGATCATCTAGATATTCCATTGGGTTTTAATGGTTTGTTTCTGGAATGGGGGACTTAACCAACATGGCAGGATGATCAACAAAAGGTAATTAGGGGGAGCTCATGTGGGCAATAATTCATCTCCATAGGGGTTGGATTGTTTCTTCAGGAGCCTAATCCTGAAGTACATGAGATTGAATACAAAGTAGGGTAGCTTCACAATCTGTTTCTCACGTATCGTGATGCTCTACTCATGGAAAGTATGTAAAGGGCCTCTGGGACTTATACTTGGTTGGAAAATGGGTGGAGCAAGAGGTGTTTTACGTTGATTATGATGGCTTGGGATCCTAGTATCAAGAGACTCCTTTATGAAAGGATAATGCATGAGATAGGGATTACTTAGTGGTACATTTGGGACCTTGGTATTGTTTGAAATGACTTTTTGGGCTTGCAGATAGTGGGAGGGCGCTTGTTAATGCATTATTTGAGGACATGCAATTTTTGGCAAGGAGGACTGTCATGTCCACAATCTTTGTGAGTCCATAATTCACTAAGGAGTTTTTCCAATTCTGGAGATATCAAATAGAAGGGAGAAAATATTATTTTGTGGGAGAAAAGTAGAAATTATTATATTAATATAGAATGATGACCAAATAATATTTTAGAAAATGGAGTTAAATTAGTATTTCAGTGGAGAATGGAAGAAAAGTAATATTTTATTAGAGAATGGAAGAAAATTATTATTTTATTGGAATGGCAACAAATTGTTATTTGATTCAAATGGTAGAAAAAATTGGAAAATATCCCGCACCAAAAAAATACTAAGGAAAAATGGAGGATCTACAAGCTAGAGGGAGGCTCCATGAAGAATTATAAAAGGAGGAGTAACTCAATTGCAAATCATTTTACCTTATCTTTTTTATTTGACATCTAAACTTGAGTTCTCTTGAGCTATTTAGCCAAAACAACTAGTGTCGCTTAGCACAAGGGATTCCCAAGAGGAAATTTCACCTCTATCTTCGATGAACTTCGAGTGTCTCCCTAGTGAGGCTTTAGGGGAGTCTATTTTAGGACTTCCATTGGAGTTTATGGCAGAACATTGACACAAAAAAATTGTTATTTCTAGGTGCAGAAGACAAATTATGGGGGTTATTTGGAGCAACATCCTTCTATTGTAGGTGTTGGGTATTTGTAAGAGATCTTCTATTGGTCAGAGGAGGAGTTTGGCAACATTTTTTTAGAGATTTTCCTGTATCTTTTTGTTGGGCCATATTTTCTCTTACAGCACTTGCACAGGGGTTGGAGAACAAAGCTTTTGTCGGTGTTTGGTGTTGGAATGTGTCAAGATTTTTTAATTTGGAGCGATAGCTATTTACATAAGGATATTTAAGAATAGTCAATCATCCATTTGTTGTTGATTTTTATCATTTCTCAACAATTCCTCTCTAGTTGGGCACAAAACTGTGCATCTAGAAATTCATTTTACTTTAGGCATTCCGGGTCACCTGGAATTAGCCCAATTGATTTCTGGGTTTTGTTAGTTTAGGTGTGAGGAGGCTGTAACTAATTTAATAGAATTTTCAAGGCAATATTCGGTTAGAATCGTGCATTCTTATTGTAGGTCATATTGTTGTTTAGCTAGGTAGTTTGAATTACATTGTGGGTTTGATTTTGGCTTGGAGTTAAGCCAAACTATTTTTGGGTTTTTATGGATTTAGTAGGAGGAGCTCCAAGTTAAATTAGCATAATTTTTTAAACAATCGAGGGGAGAAATTCTAATTCTTCTCCAATAGTAGCAAAAAAAACAACAATATTTTATGGGTTATTTTATGGGTTGGAATTAGCCCAAGATTTTTTTAGGTTTAGTAGATTTTGGAATTAGCCAATATTTTTCTAGGTTTAGTAGATTTTGGTGAGAGAATCCTCCAGTTAATTTTGCAGAAATTTTGGAGTAGATTTGAGGGCATAAATCACAATTCACCTCCATCAGTAGCTGGAGTAGAATTTCAATTTCTAGATAGTAATTCATAGGTGCAACTTATTGATTTCCAATTCTATTTCAGAGGCCTCATTTATTATTGCAACAAATTTTTTGTGGCCATCACTTAAGCTGTTTCTATCTAGAGCTTTTTGTGTAATTTCTCCAGTAAATAAATAAAGTTGCTTACTCCTTATTTGTAATTGTGACATTTCTAGGTTTGTTTGGAAATGCTATTATAAATAGGAACATTAGCTATTTTTGTTTCATATTATGTTTTGTAATGTCAAGATATAACTAAAATGTTTGGTTTTGTTTTGTGAGTTTTTATGTAATGAATAGGTGGATGAATTCCCCTGTCTACTTTGAGACAAAAAAAACCTTCTATGTCTAGAACTAAAAAAAGCATTCATAGATGTACATATATTCTATTTTTTAAGACATTTGAGGCAATATTTTTTTTTAATATAAAACAAAAAAAACATTTCATTCCAAAAAAAAGCCTAAATCCCACTATTAGCAAGTGCAAGAGTTTTATTGTTGCTATACTAGTGGGATTTGCAAAGCATTCATTAGATTGGATTATGTATTATTATGAATTATAAGAAGATTAATGAGTCTTTTTAAATTTGCAAAATATAACAATAAATTATTTTTTTGGTTGTGATATATTTAGTTTATGTAATTATATTTAAAAAGATAATTTTGGTTTATCAAAGAATGATATTTATAACAATTACATTTTTTTCA
>APFE031505277.1:0-18281 GCA_000404065.3 Pinus taeda
TAGGCTATATTTATTATCGACCAGGGTGCGTAGACTTAGAGGCATGCGTCTAAAGTATATAGACATAAAGGATCATTAGCTAAGTCTAATCTACCTAGTTACAACGTTTTCATTCAATTCATTATAAAACTAAAACGTTGTGTATTACTGTAAACCAAGATTTTAATCCCCTTACAGAGACACCATGCATAAAAACCCTGTTCAGCAAATACTCAGCATTCATTAACAGTCATACAAGATAAAAATATATGGAAATCATAAGCATAAGAGTTCATGACATTGCTTTACAAGACAAAAAGGGATCGAATCCCTTACAGGATACGATTCACGATCTCAGTGATGATCTATTCAAGCACGTTCATAAACATAAATCATACGCATATCATAAACATAAACCAATTCTAATCATTGCGCATATTTAATACCCTAAGTTGCAAATGAAAGAAAACAACAGTATACCGCATTAACGCAGGGCCCGTCCGCGTTCCAGAGGTATACTGGACTGTTATCACGCAATTATCAAATCAACGCAAGAGATTGTGACTGCAAAGATGTCCTTAATATTAAATTCAAAACTCTGTTTTCAAAACGAAACAATGATAATGATAAAACTGACTGACTATCCAGAACTGTCTTTACATATGGTTCTACAACCCTCGAAAACGAATGTACATTCATGAGCAGGCTGTTGCCGCTTTTACCATGTCGTGATTTTTTAAAATGTTTCTATCCTAAACTGATTTAAAAAATGAAACAAAACTAAATCAATTTAGAATGCGTGTTGTTGTTGCCTTTGTCGCCAACATGCCATAGTTTGACCTTCGTTGACCGCGCATGTAGGAGGGTCGATTCTGCTGTGGGATAGGTATTCCTCCATGCTTGGACATTCTTCTTTTCATCCCTACCCTTCGCTCTAGCCTAGCTGTCATGCCACATGTCAAACAATAAACCAATTACAGGATGTTGGAATTTCCTGTAGCCATTTTGCCAAAAATTCCTAATTTGTTAACATGAAACTCCTAAATCAATTTCAATGCGATTGAATAACTATAAGACTATTAACTAATCAATTTTCAAGGGATCTGAGAGATATATGATGAAAAGAGGTAGGCAAATGACATGTTTTAGGAGGAAAAAGGAGGTCATGGAATGGTACCAACACGTCACATGGTAGTGTGCACATTAATAAAGATCTCTTCTTACAACTCACGCATGACAATGTTTCTTTCCCCCACATTGCTCAACTATTCTCCTCTAGTTTCTTCCTTTGTTGCACATTGGTCGATGTTGCTTCTGCTTCCCATCACTGTGGCATTCATGCTACCCAAATGTGTACTCTTGCATGTCTCTCCATCTTTTTGTTGCAGCTATCTTATACAATGTGACCTCATTATCCACTGAGAATGGGCATTTGAGTGATCTCCACACTGAGAATTAATTCTAGGTCCACTTGCACACTCCAATGAGGCTCTCCATGCTTATTCATGGTTCATAGGGTTGGAAATTACTTCAGGATGACTTCTCTACACTTAATTTAATTCAATGAGGCATGCACGAGAAGATCAAAAATGGATTTGTTTCAACTCAAGACAGATCTAACGCTCATCACTATGAATCATGGTACTCGCTACCTTGACCCAACAATCTTGGTCTCTGTCTCCTACATTTGAAATTTCCCATTGACTCCATCGACCAACTCCTCTATTTGATCATTTTCCTTTCTCTTGACTCATCCATATGCCATACACCTTTGTGCTTCCATTTAAGAGATTTTACACCATAGTGCAATTTCATAGCCACAACTTATCATAGCTTTTCATTAAAATGATATTACAATCTTATGAGATTCTGATGCCTTTAGCCCCTCTTATGATGACGCTTAGCCTCTTTTCTTCCATAGGACCATTGCATGTGACTGGGGACATAGTACTTAGGTGTTAAGGCTTTCAGACTCCTCTCAACGGCCTTTCTCCTCTTGTTATTGGTCTCTTCCTTGGTTCTTTGGGATTTCATGACTAAAATCCAACACATTAGAAGCCCTTGGTATTGAAATTTCTCTACAAATTAAAATTACTAAGGAGTTTTAATTTTGACCTATGAAATACTTCCCAAGTGGCAGCACATAGTACTTAGGTGCTAATCTCTTCTCTACGCCCTTTGTTTTCTTAGATCTCCATGACCAAGTGCCAAACAAAATTGGAGCTCCCAGGGATCAAGTCTTTCACAAAAAGTAATTACAAATGAGTTATAAAAACTACAACCCTTGAAATTCTTCATAACACTTAGGTGCTAAGCCTACTATGTGCTCTTGGTTATTTTTGGTCCCCATGACCAAGTGCCACTCAACATTAGAAGCTCCCTGTATCATAACTTTTTCAAAAAGGAATTAGAATAGAGTTGCGATGACTCCTTCTTCTGAAATACTCCATAGCACTTAGGTGCTAATCCCTGCTCTGCACTTCTGGTTCTTTGGGTCCCCGAGACAAAACATCAATCAATGTTAGAAGCCTCCTCTTATCATAACATTTCTAAAATATGCATTTACATAGGAGTTATGAGGTCTTCGACATCTGATATATGACCTTTGAGATGATGTCACACTGATGTCATCATTTCCACGTGGCGTCTCCTTAGTGGTGACATGTGTGACCTATATTTTCCCCATTAGGCCACCCAAAATGTCGAATCTGACTGCCACGTGTCCATCATACTACCACATTATGCCAATGTCATCTACCTCATCAACTTTTCAAGGGAAATCACCTGTTGCCATGTGTCCCATTAGAGGAGAGAGCAAGGGTCCATTAGTCCTTTGGTTTTGCAATGAAATCCTTTGTAATTCGTATTCTTCGCAACCTTGATGCTTTTAGAGAATTTTATAATTCTTTTGAAACCTCTGCTCCACAACCAACGACAATGACCAAGTGCCAACACTATCGGAAGCTCCCTGTACCAAAACTTTATCAAGATTCAATTATTAACAATTTACGAGGTTCCAATATTTCTAGGTTCTAGCCTACTCCGATATTCAACCTTCTGATGTTCCAATGTGCCTAGCCTTTTGAAAATCAGCTTGGATATTCAGCTTTCACATTTCCAATCTCTTTTAAATAATTTCCAAGGAAATCAACCACATAGGTTTGATATTCTAGCCTTTCTGATATTTAGTTTCTAGAATCAACTCTTGAAACTCCAACCCTCTAAAATTTTGACCTCGCGAGGTCCCAATATGCCAGCCTGCTCTGATATTTCAACCTACTCAGGACTAACATCGACAATCAATAACTTTTGATCTGGATGGCTATTTATGGACTTCCACATACCGTTGGAAATATCTTTCATATCACTTTCCAGTGGAGAAGGTCTGATGTAGGATTTGAGCCCATTTTAGACCTAAATAATGGCTCCAAAATATGTGACATTCTTTCCACCTTGTTTCTTCTTCTTCTTCCTAGAACCTGCTCTTCGGAGGCGTTTTGCAAGGTTCCACATATCATTGGAGACTTATTTCAGAGCATTAACTAATTGTTCCATTCCAAGAGTATCTAAGCTAATATCTTGAGGCAGAACCTCTTGATAAGTCTAAGACTCCCAAACACCATAGTCATCATTTTATGGTTTCTCCAATAACCCTTCTTCTATGGTGATTCTCTACTAGATGCAGCAGTAACTATGGGAATTCCCATCAGCTTGAAACATATATTTCCATCACAACTAGCCTAGTGGACATCAAAGCTAACATATCCTACCAAAAACCTTCATGTTATTTTTGTTGACATCAATGGAAACTCTCTTGCCAGCAGTTAGACAAAGACAAGCTTCACAACACATCTCCCAACATGATTGTTGATATCAATGCCAACACACTTCCATCCACTAGCCATCCAGATAATTCAAATTGTCCAACAATCTATGCCTTTTCGCATTAATGTAAACATCTCAACCTCATCAACACTTGATGGCCAATCCTCATGTTTCTTCCACACTTCTCTAAGCATGAGCCACCAATGGATTCCTCTCCTCTACATGGGCCATCACAATTTCTCTAATAATTTTCTTCCCCTTTGTCATTAACAGTAAAGGGATACAAGCTGCCTTTTTCTTCTCCATGCAATCACTGGATATCAATGACTGGGGATCTAGATACTGCTCTATAAATTGTACATATGTGATATGCTCTCCCTAAAAATATACTGCCTCTGATTTGAATTTCTCTAATTCTGAATGCCTTAGGCTATTGTTAAAGTACTTTCTCCACTAATGCATCTTTTTGTATCATTTAAAAGTAATTGATACCACTTAAATTGTTCATGGTATTGCTTCTACTGCAAATACCAATCATTGGTGATGCATTGAGCTTGCTCTGCACTATTGTTGCTACTTCTGAGATTGTACTTACTTGTCTTGAGCATCTCAATCAATCTCCCTCTGAGATCATCCCTCAAAACATGGTCCACTAATTAAATAATATTAATTGCACAAAGAAATAGATATAAATTGTATGTTGTACTAGGAGACCTCTTATAGCTCTTTCTCAAAAATAAATGACCACTTGCACACAAAGGCTACTCCATAAGAACCTAGACCATCAATTGTCATAGTGATACCAATTGAATACTAAGGGATATGAAATCTTATACCAATTGTGTTTCATGAACACAAGTTTGTTAGGCATAATCAAACTCACAACCTGAATGAAATAAGGGTATTTCACCCAACACGTAAACCTTTCATTTACACAACAATATTTCTTCTTGAGGTTGGAAATTGTTACCTTCTATTGCCATCAAATCAACTCCCCCTGATCCAATGCTCTCTGATCACCTGTAGTTACTTATTTGTATCTACGCAGGGACTAATCTTATGGACTTGAATTAACTATGGGCTTCCTGTCATTCCACACTTCTGCTGCAACCTGTCTTCTTCTTCACATAACATAATATATTGTTATTTACTCCCCTTGAACTCATGCTAGTTTCACTTCTTCTCTCTCTTTCAATGTTGATACATTTGAAATAAACAAATACATTACTATAATCAGCACATGGACTCGACCATACATTCAACAAATAGATTCACCTTTTTGTATTTTCCATATAGCTCCTTGCATCTAACTTATTCAGCCTCCCTTAAGGCCATTCTCTTCCTTTACTAAAGAGGAATAAAGGATCTAATCACCCTAAGCAGATCATCCTCCATATTCTGCCATACCTTCAATGGTCAAGTCGCGATAGAGGAATTATCATCTTGCCTCTTCTTTTTCCGTGTTTGGGATTTCCCTTCGCTGAACATGGCTAGAGGGAATGTCTCCTTCAAGTCCTCTTTCTTAACCCAAATCCTCTTGCTGCCTTTTTTATTTCTTTGTAAGAGAATGGAAATTGGGTTGTCACTTCCATTCTTCACTTGAGGTTTGTGTTGATTGTAGCTAGAGACTACATAGAACTATCTCCTTTCTTTATTCTACATGTCCTTTTGATGTAGATATTTGAAGACAAACTTGGCTTCATTTTCTCTTTTATCTCTATTCATTTTTAATGGATGATTTTCTTCATTTCGCCGCATCATCTAGGATGCATGCTTTGACTTCTCATGTCTTCATCCTGCTTCCTTGTGCCCAAAGTTGCCACAATTGTAGCATTTGATTTGTCTTAAGAATGGGGCAAAGGAATTTCCATATATTCTAGAAATCTTGTCAAAACATCTATTGCTCCAAACATTCCTTATCCTAGCCTCTTTATGCATTGTTGGGTTGCTTCTACCAAACACATATTGTTTTCTTGAATGCCATCTATAGTCCATGGCTTTATGTTCAAAAGTATGGCAAGAAAAACAATCCTCGTAAAAAGGATTTTGATGATAGAAGTTACCTTTTATTTCAAGGTATTGTCCTTGAGGAGGATAGGAATTTTGTTGGTTTTTTATGTTCCTTCTATGGTAAGCTAGAACGTTTTGTTGCATTCTTTCTTGCAACTACCTATCTTTCTTTTGCTACTGCTTCTTATCCTTCTGCTATTGTTTTCCAACAACCACTTTTCCTTTGTTGTTGTTGGAAAATCAAACTACCCTTACTTGGATAGTGGAACCTTCATTCATTTCCTTCTTGGAGCTCGATTCCATTTTGCAACCCAAACCAGCCTTGATGAGCGAGGATATCTATTTAACAAACATCTCATCCAAGACTTTCTTTCTCTCCTCAAGATTTTGATATTGAGACAACTCTTTATTTGAATTTTCTAAGTCATGTCTCAATGAGACTACTTCAACTTGTAGTCTCTCACAGTAGGCTTCCTTCTCACTCAATTGATTGGTCCATGCCACTTAGCCTGCTAGCCTCTTCTTGTTGAGAATTAAGATATAATATTGTTCTTCTCAAATTTTCATTCGCAAGCTCATAAATTTCCAATTTCTCCTCTTACTTGAGATTTTCCTCTGATAGGTCCTTGATCTCATTTATGGAAGAGCTCGACTTCTTTCTAAGGTAGATACTTTTGTTAAGATACTTCTCTTCACTGTCATAGGTGCTAGCTAAGTCACCACAAATATATAAGACCATATTTGTTTCCATGGAGTTTTCCACATGTCTAGGGGGTATTCTATCTTCATCAATTCTAGTGATCCCTGTATTCTCTTCATGGGATATACTCTCTTCTTCTTCAATGGATCCCTCATTTTCTATTTCTACTGAAGTGGTTCTATCTTCATTACTACTACTAGATGCATGGCTATCTCTTCTGAAAGTGATTCACATGAATATCTAAACAATGAATGACCTATTTCTTTAGATTCATCACAAAGAAATAGATTACCTTTAGAATGGCCTAGCACCTCTTCTGATTTTTCATCATCATCTCGAGAGTGATGAGAAGAAACTTGAGCACTAAGAGGAACATCTTCAATATTCTTAGCATCTCTTGTCTGTGATACTTTAATCATGTTCTTCCTTCTCTTCTTCTCATCATTAGAAGTGTTTACAGATTCAGGTTCATTACTTTAGCAGCAAGGTTCTTTGACCTCCTCTTGAGGTGTGTACCTTTCTCCTCCATATATATATTGCAATCTATCCAATATTTCCTTTGCTGACTCACAATGCCTCACTCTATCTGCATATGGCTTAAATAGCCCTTTCATGATGATTTAATTGACTTCTGTATTGAACTCATTCCTCTCTCCATATATCACAAACAACCAAATGTCATCATTGACTATCATCATGTAGGCCTCGATTCTAATCTTCTAGAGATCATAGTCTAATACATTTAAAAATGGAACTCATCTTGTTGTTGGCCAAATTTGATTAGCCATTGTTTCCCTTTTATCTACCTTCTAGCGATTAGGTTATTCTTGAAGGAACCATGCTCTGATACCAATTGTTGGAAATAATGTTATTACTGAGAAGGGGTGAATAAATTTAATAATAATTATAAATTTTATGTAATTTATATTTCTCCATTAAAAATTGGAATCTGTTATATGTGAGCAACCATTAACAACCATAAAACAACCATATCAACCAACACAAGCATAGACATCATGAGCAACAAACACATGAGACAAAGTTTTTATGTGGAAACCCTTTCGGGAAAAAACCACCAAATCTTGTTGTTTTTATTTATGTAAAATAAGAGCACCTACTTTATTACATCAAAATGTTTGTGAGACAATACTCATAGGAAGCACCAACTCCCTTTGATTGTTTGTTCGCACCCACTAGCAGGAAGCACCAACTCCCTCCATTTTTAGACACCTGTCAAACTTACCAGAAGCACCATGTGAAGCACCAACTTCATTGATTTGTTGCAAGAACCAACTTGTAGTTCCTTGGATTTATTCAAGAACCAAATTGGAGAAGGAACCAACCCCCAAGCCTTTTCTGAAACCCACTAGAGATGGAAGCACCAACTTCCTGTATTCAGGATCCAACCCACACTCAATAAGGGGCAACCACTCTGCATGATATAAAATTTGTTCTCTTCTCACTCTGTAGCAACCCACTACTCTTCTCAACAATAGTCACTCATCACAATACACATAATTCTCTATTCTCTTCTCTTCATCAACATACACTCAGCTGCCAGCTTCTATTCCTAAGGCTCTCTCGGCCTCATGCACCACAACAGCACACTCCTCTCGGACCTTTGTTCTCATAGCATACATTCAGATCTCAGGGTATTTCCTCTACATAGGCACTTGCAGTATCTCTCTACAGAATAGGCTCACTTGGCCTCACACAACAACATCCACACTCACACATATCTCTCCTCACAACTCACTCATGACAATGCTTCTTTCCCCCACATTGCTCATTTGTTCTAATATGTTTTGTTCCTCTATTACACACTAGTCTATGCTACCTTTGATTCCCATCACTTTTCCATTCATGTTCCCTAAGTGTGTACCCCTACATGGCTCCCCATCCTCCTATTGCATCTGTCTTGGTCACTGCTACATGATTATCCACTAAGAATGGGCATCTAAGTGATAGCCATACTGAGAGTTAATTCTCGGTCAACCTGCACACTCCAATGAAGCTCTCCATGCTTATACATGACTCACACAATACTTTAGGATGGATTCTTTGCACTTCGTTTAATTCAATGAGGTGTACACTAGAATATCAGGGATAGATTTCTTTCAACTCAAGATAGGCTTGACACTCTTCCTTGCGAATTGTGGTCCTTGCTACCTTGACCCGGTGATATTTGTCTCTGCCTCTTGCCTTCGACAATTGTCATTAACTCCATCTCCCAACTCCTCCATGTGATCTTAGCCCTTTCTACCGACTCATCCATCTGCTATACACCTATGTGCTGCCATTTCAGAGCTTTTACACCATAGCCATATTTCAAAGCCACAACTTATCGTAACTTTTCATGAAAATAATATTACGATATTATGAGATTATGGTGCCTTTAGCCCCTCTTATGCTCATACTTAGCCTCTTTTCCACCATAGGACCATTTCCCATGATCGAGGATATATCACTTAGGTACTAAGGCATTCATGCTCCTGTCAGGGGCCTTTCTCCTTGTGTTGTTTCTCTCGCTCTTGGTTCTTTTGGATTTCATGACTAAATTCCAACACATTAGAAGCCCTTGGTATTGAAACTTCTCTCCAAATTTCAATTACAGAGGAGTTATGAGACTCTTACCTCAGAAATACTTCCTACATGGAATCACATAACACTTAGGTGCTATGCGCTTCTCTATGCCCTTGGTTTTCTTGGATCTCCACGACCAAGTGCCAAAAAACATTGGAGCTCCCATGCATTAGGTATTTCACAGAAAGTAATTACAAAGGAGTTATGAAAAGTCCAACCTCCGAAATTATTCATTGCATTTATTTATTAAGCCTACTCTGTGCCCTTGGTTCTTTTGGGTCCCCATGCCCAAGTGTTGCTAAACATCTGAAGTTCTCGGTATCGTAAATTTTTCAAAAAGGAATTAGAACAAAGTTACAATGTCTCCTTCTTCCGAAATACTCCATAGAACTTAGGTGATAGGTCCTGCTTTGTGCCCTTGGTTGTTTCGGTCCCCACGACCAAACACCAATCTATATCGGAAGCCACCTCTTCTTGTAACCTTTCTCAAATATGCATTTAAGCATGGGTTACGAGGTCTTTGACTTGTGATATACAACCTCTAAGATGATATTATGGTGATGTCATCATTTCCACATGGCATCTCCTTAGTGGTGACACATGTCACCTGGATTTGCCCCATTAGGCCACCCAAAATGTTGAATCTGAATGCCATGTGTCCACCATATTACCACATCATGATGACAACATCTATCTCGTCAGCTTCTCAAGGCCAATCACCTATTTCCATGTGTTTCATTGGAAGAGAGAGAAAGGGTCCCTCAGTCCTTTGGTTTTGCAATGAAATCATTTTTAATTCCTATTCTTCGCATCCTCGATGCTTTTAAAAAAAATTATGAATTACTTTGATTTTTTTTCTCCACAACCAATGATGATGACCAAGTTGCAACACTATCGGAAATTCCCTATATGAAAACTCTCTCAAGAATCAATTATTAAGAATTTATGAGGTTTCGATATTCCGAGGTTCCAACCTACTCCGATATTCAGTCTTCTGAGCTTCCGATGTGCCCAACCTTCTAAAAACCAGCTCTAATATTTGTCCTACTCCTTTTGGGTCTCTTTTGAATAAACTACCGAGGAAATAAACTATCGAGGCTAGATATTCTAGCCTTTCCAATATAGGGTTCTGAGAATTGGCTCCCAAAACTCAAACCCTTCGAAATTCTGACCTCCTGAGGTCGCGATATGCCACCCTACTCCAATATTTTGACCTGCTTAGGAATCACTTCGAAATTCAATAACTTTTGATCCCGATGGCCATTTGTGGACTTCCACATACCATTGCAAATCTCTTTCAGAGAAATTTATAATGGAGAAGTTCTGATGTAGGCTTTGAGCCCATTTTCTACCAGAAATATGGTTATAAATGCTCTTCCATTCTTTCGACCTTATCTCTTCTTCTTCTACCTAGAAATTTCTCTTTAGAGGCATTTTGCAAGGTTCCACGTACCATTGAAGAGATATTTCAAAGAATTTACCAATTGTGCCATCTCCAAGGGTATCTGAGTTGTTCCTTGAGGTAGAATCATCTCCAAATTCTAAGACTCCCAACCACCATAGTCATAATTTTATGGCTTCTCCAATAAGTCTGCTACTATGGTGATTCTCTAAGAGAGAATGAAACAACTATGGGACTCCATTTGAGCTTCACACATCTGCTTCCATCATAGCTAGGCTAGTGGAAATCAAAGCTAATATCTACTACCACAAACCTCCATGCTAGTCTAGTTGAAATCAATGCTAACAGTCAAACAAACCCAATCTTCCCAACACAAGTCCCAGCATGATTGTTAACATCATTGCCAACATACTTGCAACCGCTAGCCATCCAAACAATGCCAATTGTCCAATAATAATTATTAATTAAAATATTTTGACTAAGTAAAATTACATAAAAATAAATTTAATTTTAAAAATAAAATAAAATAAAGTATAGACATTATATTCTATTATATAACCAACCTAAGTCCATCTTAACCCCAGATATCTAAAGCGCAGAGAGGGATCAAATCTCTCGAGGTGCAAACCTTTCCTCAAGTTTTGCACTTAAAAAATAGTTTTTCACCTCAAGAGATTTGATCCCTCTCGATGCTTGATATATTCAGGGTTATGATCGATCTAGGCTGGTACCAATAGCAAGAAGGATCTTTACAACTATTGTGAGATAATCTTATCTTGAGTTACACAAGTGGAAAATAAGTAAATGGAAAATCATGTAATGCAAGGGAGTGTTGTTTTGCATATCAAGGTTTTGATTGGGAGATGTCGTTGAGTTACATGAATGAAAATAAGTACATAGAAAGTCATGCAATGCAAGGGAGTGTTGTTTTGTAGATCAAGGTTTGCATTGGGAGATGTTGGCACATGGGGTTATTTTAAGTTATATGACCCATGAGAAAATCTAAATATGTTATAACACTTAAAAATATAAATTAGCATAAATTCGTCTTAAACATGAATTCATTATATCACGAGCCTAGAACCATCTTAACTCTCGATGTACCAAGTGTCAAGAGGGATCAACTCTCCTTTCACTCTAAAAGAGGTTTGCACATAAAATATTTCATCCCTCTCGATGCTTGGTACATTGAGAGTGAAGATTGATCTAGGATGGTTTATTTATTAATTACAATTATAAATATTCTGTTTTTTTCCTATTTTTTAATGTAATTTAATGGAGTCAAAATGTTTTAACTAATAATAATAATTATTATTATTATTATTGTGTAAATTGACTTAGTCAAGATATTTACTTAACATAAGAGGACAATAGGATAGGAGAGGACAACATTTCTTCCATACCATTTTCAACATACTACCATCCATTTCATTAACATTCTTCTCTAATTAAATTACTTAAATTCTAAGTGTTTTCTTTCTTCATGAGTCAAGGATGAGCCTTCAAAATATTTAATTGGTGTAGTCGCTTTATTTGGGGGCATATTGTAAAATAATAACCCTCATATTTATTACAACAACAAAAAAGAGGGAATATTCTAATGAATAGTTAGGACAATAGTAAGTTACATAGCATAATTTGGAGAATATCATAATGGTTAAAGATTCATTGATATATATCCTATATGTTTTTACTTGTAGATTCAAACTACTTATGTAATATGCTAAAACAAAAGACTTGAATCTACTCTACTCATCAGCGGAAAGAAAAATTGATTGATGAAATCACGAAGCAGAAAAGGAAAACTTTCAATTGCACATAACACAATATTTTTCTGAGGAAATCAACAGCTAAAAAACCCACTATTTTTATATTGCATTAACCAGAATATCTGAGAAGAAAATACAATGCTTGTTCAAACCAAACAATCTTTGTGCAAGTATAAACTATCTTATTGCTTCACAAAACAACTCAAGCCACTACTTAGCCAATTTTTCACCTTGGGAATTTGGTGTAGGTGAATAGGCCAAGAACAAAATTTAATGATGTTGGGCAAGAGTTTACGAATGTGATGGGATGGTCACATGGTAATGATGGGATAAATTTTTAAATGTTTTGTAAGAAATTGTAAATATTTACATTAGGAAGTGAGTTTCAATTTTTAGAAATAAGTTAGAGAAATTATTTTCTAATGTAAATATATTGTTCAGCTTCCTTTTTTTGTGTGGAGAAGCGGAAACAATTCACACTTTAAGACTCTTGGTTGTCATGGTCGGTTTATTTTGGGAAACAATAAGAAAAGAATGTTTGGGGAAGTTCCTAAGGGTGAGGAGAAGAAATGGGAAGGAGAAGAGAGGAAAAGAAGAAGTGAACCTAATATTTATCTGTGTAACTACATTTCAGAAGTGGCAGACCCACCTGTACCTTCAATCTGTGTGATCTGGAAGGTATTTATATTTAAATGACATAAATGAATAAAAATTTTGGACTCTATGTTGTGTGCTTTCTAAATTGTTGAGATTGAATCAAATTCCTATGATTAACCAATTTTATTTTTGCTTATGAACTCTTGGTTTCTATTCCTTTGCATTTGTTCATTTAAATGTTGGTCATCTTGAAAGTTTGTAGCTTGTTGAACCGATTTGTATAAAAAAATTCAAACCTTGTGGATTGAATCATCATGATAATATCTTTGTCTTTTGGGATTCTTGTTGTATCAGTCTTAAATTATTTAGAAGGAATGTGTTGTTGTGTTATGGAATAGTGGTTCTCTAGTATTTACAATTATTTGAGTGTTGTTACAGAGATAGAGTACCTTGTTTGGAGTTTTGGAAAAAAACCCTCTTGGACTAGTTTTCAGTTACCAAATTTGTAATAGTCTTGCAAACTCGGGTAAAGGAAGGTAGGTAAATTGTATATTATGTTGAGGGGTTAGTCAAGGATGTGAAAGTTTCTCTGGAAGGATTCAATTCATTTCATCTTCCTGGAAACAAAAATATAAAATTTTAATAGGTTCTTTGTAGCAATGGAACAACAAATTGGAAACTTAAGCATTACGAAACTATTTTGTAGCAACTAATAAAAATAAATAAATTTTAAAAGATTGTGTGTGGGTTTGAAATCCCCTTTTTGCCTGCTTTCGTATTGTCCAGTTGTGTGGGTATTTTTATTATTGGGAATTGAATGTGAAAAAGAGTTGAACCCATTGTTCTATGGGTATAAACATGAATGGTTAAAACACTGGGACAAGCACTTAAATAAGTGTGTTAAAGTGTTATTATATTGCATATATTATTTGTCAAGTTGAAGCATATGTAATTGGATTTCTGAAATGAGGTGAGATTACCAAGACAGGGTGAGAGGAAAATAATTCATGAATTTATCATAATAATTTTGTATTCTGATATTTAATGCATATGTTAAATGTTTCCTAAAATATTTTTGAATTGGATGTAAGTGTGGAGCTATTTGTGGAGTAGATTGGGGATATTAGTGTTGGTAAGAATTGGGTGGAATCACAATTTCTCTTGGGTCACCAAAATGAGTGAATATATCCTCAAAAATAAATGTCACAACAACATTTTCAGTGGCATAATTAAATATTTGGCATATACCTATTTTGTTCCATAATCAATACAAATAATAATATATATTTTCATCCTAAATGTTCGTGTAAGTAATTGGTTCCGCAAAATTTGTAGCCTGTTTTTCAAATAGCTATACAAGTACCTAAGGCTATAGAGGAATCTTATATGCATGAACTAATTTTCTCATTCTTTGACATCTATTACATCCTCCGACATATTGTTTACCATCCTTAAAAAGGGTAGACCAAAAATATCTAGAATAAATAATTTTGTATGTAGTTCTCCTATGACCAAAATGTCTTCCACATAGGAGTGTTGCATATGATTTTTTCCTCTCTTCTTGTATCTCTCTCCAGTGTTTATGCTGTCTCTCCCAGAATTTCTTCAGTATCTATTACCAACTCTTGAATTTTTTTTGGTGCATTGTGACTTTCCTCAATTTAGTCCTCAAATATTGGAAATATTTTCTTGTACCTAACAGTGTCCAAGTGTGCACTAAATAGACCTTCTAGATCAAAGGCTTCAATGGCTTCAACTTCACTTAAGCTAAAAGGATATAAGGATTTTGCAAGATCTGTAACATTATCTACATTATTCATAATGAATTCTCCAATAATAAACTATAAGGAATTTTTTTTCTTTTTTCCATCCAAACATAACTAGCAAAAAATGGTATTACCTACAAAATTTAGCAACAAATTAGCTATCTATAACAATATTTTACAAAAAAAATGGCTTATGTTCAAAAGAAAAGATTCAAATTACCATATTACTTTCTCTTTATCCGTGAACCCCTTTGCATCATAGGAAAACTTGAGCTTGTGCAGAAATTCAACAAGGCTCTTCTCTAGTTATCATGTCATTGAATTCCTTTACAAAGACATCTTGAATCAAACAAAAAGAAGTTATGTTCTTCCATAGTATGGGATACCATAATTGATTGGTTCTTCATTAAAATTGAATTTAGGATTATAGGGTAAGTTGTCAAACACATTTCTAGACATGAGAGTTGTTATCAAATATACCATAATCCATTTCTCCCGAACACGTTGACTAACTAAAAAGATAATTCATTGGAAATGACATCATCCTAGTTGAATATATAATTTATTTTGTATGAGTGATAAAGTATATAGATAATGCATTATGGGACATTAGCTCTATTTTCGCAGTCCAACATGTAGGTACAGAGCCAAAAAAAGTCCCTAAACAATTTTGTAAACAAATAAATATATAGGAGAGAAATATGGGGAGATGAACCTAAGAGTTGGGGAGATTAATTCTCAAATAAGGTTTACCATGCCTAATTCTGACTTCAAGAAATTGTCTACTTTAGATAATTTTAAACACTTATTCAGTTCTAGTAGCTTGAATATCCATCTGAACTCCTTGGGATTCATAGGAATCTCTTCCTTGGTAGCATAGTTTTTCTTATTTTTGAATCGAAATTGTTTGCGCACAAGAATTTTTTTCTCTAAAATCAAAGACTTTTGGAACACATGCAACATTCGTCAATCCACTAGTCCAAATCTTGTTGTTTTTTTCTCTTACATTCACAGATTCACATAGCACTCATACGTAGTTGATGAGTTAAATTTCTCATTGATACAAGCAAGTGAGACTTGAGTTAATTATATTATTACAAATAGCTTATTTCCTTCCTATGCTATCCATTTCTGCTTTGTACTAAAAAATATGCTATCAACCAATAACGTTCTCAATCTTGTTTAACTATACAATTCTTGGATCCCTTCACAATGACTAGTTGTTACTATTCTCTTGTGAAAATAGTTACATATGACACTTTTAATAAATATAAATTAAATATATCAAAGAAAACATTTATGAGAACTAATGGAAATAAATAACAAAATTCCAAAACCATGTTGTCCATTTACACCCCACGTTTTCTGTTGCTTTAATATCATTGATATATGTGTCATAAGAAACATAGATTTATGATATAAAATAAATATGAATTATTTGTGATCATGAAAATTAGCCTAGAAAATTTCATGAAATAATAAGTGTAAAAAGAAAATTGTGCAAGGACAATCGCAATAAATATTATGAGGAGATGTGCTCAGCTACCTCTACCATGAAGTGACTCATTGGCTAAACTCATCCCCACTACTATATCGATGTCAATTTCTTATTCGATATCATACTGCAAAAAATATAATAATAATAATAATATATATATATATATATATATATATATAATATATATAATTATATATATATATATATATATATATATATAATATAATAAAAATTGAAGTAAATTTTATTTACGAATAACTTGAAATGTGATTTTTAAACTATGATGCAAAACTGACTGTTACAACGTGTTTAAGCCGGTTGTGCAGAGAAAGGAACAAAAAAATTCTTCAAATTTTTTTGTACCTCCACATATATTTCCCCAATAGATTTTTCCCGCACACCTCCCTCCCACACAAAATTTCATATTAATCAATTAGTTAGCCATTTTCGTTTATTAAATTTTGTCCAATGAAAAGTTTGGTTTACATGTATATTAGATGTCAATACTCACAACATACAAAAGCAAGAATTGCAATTATTGAAGTGATGATTATCCTTCACATTCATGGTTTCCTTTAAAGTAAACCCTCGATTTGAAATTCAACCTAATTGGAATCTCCAACTTATGTTAGCTATGTATAACAAGGAACATAATATATAATGTACACAAAAACACAAATCTTTGAATGTAGACAAGAGTTGGCACTTATCATAATACAAAATACTTAACAAAAATCTATCATGATACATTAAAGTTTTCCCTCACTACATTTATAATTGAAAATCTTGAACCCTAATTTGTCTCCACCTCCTTGTACCTGTATAATGATTTTCTTCCAATAATGTATTAATAGTTTATGCCAATAGCTTTATGTTCAATGCATTCAAGTATGTTGATTTTCGTAACATAAGTGCTAAGACACATACACTATAAATTTCATAAATGCATACAATGTTCGTCAATTATTAAAATTTCCTCATTCATTTATTTTTCAACTTATTTCATCTTTCCTTCAAACCACACAATCTACTATCGACGTGCTTGATGCTACTTACCCCTAAATAAAGTTCAGTTGTAAAATTAATTTCATTTAGAAAGAATTCATGAATATACCGAAAAAGTATTGCATGAAATAGAAGTGTGTTAAAGAAACTTAGGAACCCACTACTTAGCCCTAAATAAGTATATGGGGATAGTGTTACACAAAATGAAAGTGTTTAGAAGAAACTTGTGAAATTTGAAAAATTAACACTATTTAAAATTAATTCATGAATGTATGCAAAAAGTGTTACATGAAATGTAACTATGGGGAAATTTCTCTTCTACACAATTCTTCCACAGAGCTCCCTCCTAGAAAATAGTATATATTAATAGAATAATTATTAGTCTTGGCTAGTCAATGTGTCACACGGAATGAGTTGATTTTTCGAACAAGCTCGACCTCCCTAGTATCTAAAGATATCTAGTGACAAGCAAGCCAATCAAAAACTATCTTTCTCTAAATATGCAATTAAAAACAAAGGCAAACAGTGTTTAGGCCAACCTTGGGTCCAATGCAAGTTTGTGAAGCCTCACTCCTTTGTCCAAATGAGCTCCCTTAGAAGTCTGCAAACACAAAACGAAACAAATTAAATAGAACTGAAGCCAATGTCAAAACATACCTCATAATGATCAAGGAATTTTAAAAAACACATAGACAATTTGTTGAGAAAAATGAGCTTGACTGTATTAATTCAAAAGGAGAAGAACCTTACAACCTTTGCCTTGACGCTGTACAAGCTCCTCCCAGGGTCCAACAAGAAGTCTCCTCTACTTTGACAAGCTTCACTCACTCCCTAATGAAGCCAAAAAGGTATGTGAACTCTCCTCTTAAGCTCAAATAGGAAGTCTTGATTTCACTAGCATTTACCCTCAAAAGTTCAGCTTCTAACCTCCCTGGCCACTGACCCAATGCCTCAATTTATAGTGCAATGGAGATCAGTTACCAGCTCCTCCTTCAAAGGGATAGAGTCCTCCTTCAAAGGGATAGCTCCTCTCAACAAGGGATTAGTTCCTCCTATGATGGGATGCATGAACCACTTGGAGCGAACAATCCACGTAACAAATGCTTCTAGAAAACTCTACAATTAACCCAAGATGAGTTTTTTAAGA
>APFE031505278.1:15060-44599 GCA_000404065.3 Pinus taeda
TAAAAAATCATAAAAACTATCTAAATTATAACTTTATTTTAAATTATTATTATTATTAATTACAAAAAAATTAATATATATGTTGAACATGTATACATTTAAAAACCATGAAACAAGATTTTTTATCAAGAGATTTACCTCTACTTTATTGTGGGGATTCTTAATTTATAAATATGCTTTGCCAAGACCATGACTTATCAATACCACATGCCCAAAAACCATAACTCACTTCATACGAGACTTGTTACCAACGTGGACATTCTATTTTAATTTATTTGTCAAATAGTTTTAATTCTAGAATATTCATAGTAGTATACGTAAATCAAATGTTAAGATTTATTTGCAAAGTAGTTATGCCATTTTCATTAAATTGATTAATTAAAAAAAATGCAAAATGAGCAAGTGAAATGAAGTGAGTTATAATTTTTTGGGTGTGTGGTATTGGTAAGCCATGGTAATCTAACATAGTCTATTTATAGGTTAAGAACCTTCATGGTTAAGAATCCTATTCCATGTTGGGGGAGGCAGGAGTGAGAGGGGTGCTTTATAACCTTGATGAGACAATAGAAACAAGGTATACTTGGGGATTGGGGAAGACAACGAACAATCAAGCCGAAACCTTATCGCTCTAGCAAGGCCTGAAGATTGTTATATCCAAAGGTTTACGACAACTTAGTATAGTTGGTGACTCAATGATTGTTATCCAAAGGTGCTCAAGGTCCTTAAGGAATAAGGCCAAAAAAACTTAGAAATTTATCCTATGTTCATGAGGATTATGATCCTTCTACGCAAATTAGAAGACTACAAATTATTCCATGTAAAATAAGAGAATAATTGTGAGGCAGATATCCAAGCCAATAAAAGCGTTGTCTTAGAGCAAGGCGTTTTGATCATCGACCAAACCAACCCTCAAATATGTCACGTCCCATGATCGATCAATTAAATAATAACTCATTGGGTTACAAATGGAATAAATCAAGCATTACAGGAGATAGATCAATCATGCTCAAGTATTGTCTCGAGGAATGGCAAGACTCTCTTGGGAAGTGGAATCGAGAACTGGGTTTTATTAACCCTAGATGTAGGCTCAATGAACTAAGTACCATGGCAAAGGCCAAGTGGAATACAATAAGAATGAAATTAAATGTTGAGGTTGGGGAAGGCATAATCAATACATTTCTTCAGCTGAGTCGAGTGAAAGCAAATCAATTCGAATGCAAATTGGCAGTTGTAGGGATGGAAGCTCGTGCTAAGTTTGATTTGCAACCTGAGAATATTATTTAATGCGATAGGATGTGTGTAACAATCGACAAGAAGCAGGGAATTATATTAAGGAATTGGGTGAAGCAGTTAAACCATACAATTACTTGTGTGTAGGGAAGGATTGGTCTCAAAATGGCCTCTACCAGTCTCAACAAAAGTGACGATAGAGCAGAGGAAAAGGGAAGTCTGTCCAAGGGAGATATGGTGACCATGGCAGAGAAAATTAGGAAGCATGCAACTAAGGAGGTGCATGATCAAATAACAATGATGTTGACTCACCTTGTGGGGATTGGGAAGGATCTAGAGCTGCTGCAGAAATCAGTGGAGCATTTGAACACAAGAATGATCAACTTAAATTTTAAGGTTGACAATATGGACGTTAAGGTGGAAACACCGACAGTTGGAGTGCTAAAAGAGGTCTTCGAGCTGGGAGAAATGCCCACATCCAAAACACAAGCATATGGGGAGGCAAAACAAGAGCGCCAGGTCTAGGTTGAACTTGGTACCTGGACAAAATGAGGAAGTGGATCAAGAGGACAATCCTCCAGAGAAGATGGATAACATCGAGTAGACAATCAAATTATATGTCATGTCATTTTGTCAAATTTTGTTGGGTCTTTTGGATATACTATAATATAAATGTTGTTAGTAAAATAGTAAAAAATAATAAGGGTAGTATAAGATACTCTCATGAATTAACTCTGCAAATCTATTAAAAAATAATAAGGGTAGTACCATATACTCTCATGAATTGACTCTGCAAATCTAAGCATCAAAGCAAGTTTTGAATGTGACGGACCTTCCCGTTTCTAGCTTTGATATATAAGAACCTCTCGATTTCTAGCTTTGATATAGCTTTGAATGTAATGAACCTGCTAGTTTCTAGCTTTGATATATAAGAACCTGCCGATTTCTAGCTTTGATATAGTTTTGAATGTAACGAACCTACTAATCTCTAGCTTTGATATATAAGAACCGATTTCTAGCTTTGATATATAAAAATGCTACCCGTTTCCTTGAAAAAATGAAAAATAATCTTGTTCCATATTTTTTTTAAATGTATATAAGTTAACTTATATATTAATACTTTTATAAATAATAATAAAATTATAAATAATAATATAAAGTTATAATTTATTTTAATTTTTATGATTTGTTAATTTTAACAAACGTATTTTGATATTTATCAATATTTAATTAAAATATTATATGAATGTTAAATTCTTGCTGATCATTAAGTATATTATTATCTTAATTATTGATAATTAAATGAAAAATTTTTGAAAAATTAATAATTAAATGAAAATTTTGAAAATCTAAAATAATTTTTTATTACATAATGTTTTTTAATTTTGTAATTTAACATAATAATTAGTTAATTGTTTATTTAATTTTTTCAGATATAATTTTTTTTTAATTATCATAATTTACCGTTTCCTACTTTGTAGTCAATTTTAATAATTATATTTTAAAGTTGAAATGTTGATTGATAAAGAAATGAATAAATAACATATTTTATTATAAGATTCATATATCTATACAATTATATATATATCATTTTGGAAAATATAATAATTAAAATTAACTATATAAAAATTGAAACTTATCTTAAATGGAGAGATAAATAAATAATATATTTTATTAAATGGTTATAATTTATATAATAAATATATTATTGTATATATCATTTCAAAAAATTATAATAATTATAATTATGGGTGAGTTTCTGGGAAGTCGGTATAAGTTTCGGAAGTGATAATTGACGCTATGTGATTCATTTCACTAGTTTTAATCTCACTTTTTCACCCTGTGAGCATCACCCTATGCAATGAGTGTTAAGTGGACTATTCAAAAATCATAAGATATTAGTTAGTTATGAATGACCTTCCTCTTCCTTTTTTTTTTTTTTTTTTTTTTTTTTGACTTTTCAGAAAGAAAAGTTGAATTGTATTATAATGAGTCTGTATAATAGAGCATTCATACAAAATATGAGGAATATAATCCATAGGATGAGTCTGAACAGAGCATATAGCCTTGACACATTAGCAAACCTCCCCAGCCCAGCTGGGACCAAAAAACGGAGATAGTTGTAACATAAAACAGATACAAACATATGCCATGACAGATCTTGACGACATAAACAGATATAAACATATACCCGGACAGATTTAAGGAGATAAGCAAAAGAAAGGCACATAAGAGACCACAAAAAAGGAGAGTCAGAATCCCAGAATATAAAAGCCCTGTATGATATAGGATTCCCTGCTAGCATAAATTTTCAAGGACCATGCACCAGTATCCATAAGGAGCGCCTCCTTAGATAGGCAGTCCACTCTCAGATTCCAAACTCTGTAGATATGCTGAATTGTTGACCCCTGCAAACATCTCCAAAAAAACATAATTCGATCCATCCACACAGGGAGGTGAGGGCAGCCGACAAAACCTTTTCCATTTACATGATCCACCATTGTTTTGGAATCCCCATAAACAAATATGGTCTTGATGTCAAGAAAGCAACATAAAGCGAGGAGAGCCGCAAGGGCCTTAGCCTCAGCCAGACTATTTGTGCCCACACCTGCATTCCAAGAGAGATAATATTGAAGATTCTCGTCCATTTGAATGAACACACCTGCTCCACATGAGTTTTGTTGGGACGCGCCGTCAAAAAAGGCCCTCGGGGACTTGAACGAAGGAGGCACCTGCACATTTCTATTGACAGCACTATAATTTGAAAGGATTTTGGGAAGAGAATCATAGATGCGAATTATACTTTGACAAATATCCATCATAGGTTCCTTTGTAGCGTTAAAAAGTTTGTCATTTCGCCATCTCCAGGCACACCATAAGACAATTAAAATGATCGGTCTCCACGATTCTTTTTGCTGGCTCCACCATATAAAAGCTTCTTGGGAAGAGGCATGAGAAACTAGAGGGAAGCCATAAAGACTTGCCAAAACCTACCATATCACCAAGAGAGAGTTGCACTTGAAGAACATGTGAAAATTTGTTTCCTCGGCCGATTCACACATACAGCATCTACTCGGCCCATGCCACCGCCTCTTCATCAAATTCTCCCAAGATAAATTTTTATTATAAAACACCAGCGATGAAAAATATATCATTTTGGGAGAGCAACCCGATTCCTAGAAGGCTGTTGGGAAAATAGATAAGACCGCAGGCTTCATACTGATCATAAGAGCATATATATCCTTTACACACAACTAAGCATTTGCAGATGGCATATTCCATACCAAATAATCCTGTGGCCTAGATTGGAAGAAACCACAGTTTCTCAGAGAATTCCAGATAGGGATCCAAAGGCATTTTATGGACTGCGGAAGGCCAAGGTCGTCAGCGGATTTCCATATAGGAAGCGGGCCATGCCATCCCGCAATCAATTTATCCCATGTAAACAATCCTTTGCAGTGAAGGAAGAGTAAGATCCTTTCAGGAATAGAAATGCATTCACGTCCAGACAAAATGGGGTCAACTCCAATAAGAATTCTATTGCCCGACTGAAGACACCATTTCAAATGCTTTAAGAAAAATCTCTCTAGCTTTCGAAAGCTGAGCCATATGGCAGATCCATATTTTGTTCCAATCCTCCCCTAACGAAACCAATATTCTAGGCCTTTACCTCGCATATATTTCATTTTGATGATATTGCTCCATGATCCCTCACCGAAAATGCCCCTCCATAGAGATTTGCATAGGAGCGTCTTTCCAAAGGTCCTCGAGTCCAGCGAGCCCCAACCACCTGCAGACTTCGGTCTCGAAATTTTATCCAAGGCAGTGAGGTGATAACTTCCTTTAGTTTTGTTGCCACCCCAAATAAAATTGGCAGAGATCTTATTCATTTTCTGAACAATGCTAGCTGGGAGGAAAAAAATATGGGCCCAGTAGACAGCAAGTTGCGAGAGGACAGCCAAAGATAAGCATCTGAATTGCCAAGCAGATATCCTTTTATAAAACCTGTCAATGAGCCATTTTCAATCATCCTTTGAGTAACCCTTTGCCTTCAGTTGAAAACCAAGATATTTGACTCCATCCTTTATAGATCTCAGACCGACACCAAACAACATCGAAATCCATTCCACTACTTCCATATTGACTTCATTATGATAGAGTATGGATTTGGATTTGTTTATTTGAAGACCGGTGGCACGTTGAAATCTATTTAAGATTTCATTTAGGCAAGTCCACGTAACCCTGCATAACATTGCAAAGATTAGCACATCATCAACAAATAAATTGTGCGAAATGAAGTTGTTCCTGCATATCCTCACAGGTTTGCATGTTTTATCTGAGACAACCTTATTTATGTGAAGGCTCAAAGAGTTCATCACCAGGATGAACAACAACGGTGATAGAGGGAAACCTTGGCGCAGCCCTCTTTCTGCTAAGAAAAAGGGGGTCGGGGTTCCATTAATAATGACTGCATAATTCACGTCCTCAATACAAGCCATGATCCAATTTATGGCCTTCGATTTCAAGCCAATCTTTGCTAACAAACATCTGATAAAGCCCCGGTCTACACAGTCGTAAGCTCTTTGCAGATCAATTTTTAAAATAGCTGCTTCTGTTCTATTTGAGAGCATGGAGAACATGCTCTCCTGGGTTATGGCAATTGCATCCATTATATTCCTCCCTTTTAAAAAATCATGCTGGTCTTTTGTTAAGAAAGTGGCTAAAATCCTTTTGATCCTCTCTGCTATAATTTTGGTGATGATCTAAAAAGATATGTTGCACAAAGAGATCGGCCTAAAATCCTTAAAAGAGTCCACCTCTTTCTTTGGGATGAGAGCTATCAGCGTGGATGAGATTATGTGATGGATGCTGCCCGGCATTCTTGTTGCTTCGACCATCCTTAAGAGATCTTTTTTCATGATGTCGAAAAAATGGAGGAAAAATTCTATTGTCCAGCCGTCCGGGCCAGGACATTTATCCTTCTTAAAATCCTTCATAACTCCATACAACTCCTCTTCTGTTATGGCCCGGAGCAGAACCTCATTTTCTTCGTCATTAAACATTTGGGGGAACAGATCGATACCCCATAGGATATCTTGAAAGCCACTATATTCCTTTCTTTTATATTGGTCCTTAAAATGTTTCACCGCCTCCTTTGAGATTTCTTGTTGAGAGAAAAGAAAATCCCCTTGTCCATTTCTGATTTTCCAAATAGCATTTATCTCCCGTCTGGCACTAGCATACCTGTGAAAAAACTTAGTATTCCTGTCACCATCTTTAAGCCATAACGCCCGGCTCTTGAGCCTCCATGAGGCCTCCTCCTCCTTTAAAATGTGCTGTTTCTTCCTTTCCAATTCATTTAATCTGCTTCTCGTGCTGAAAGAGACCAAATCGACTTTCAAGAGCTCAGAGATGTCATCCAATTCCTTCTGGATTTCGTTTAGGGCCAGCCTATTCGCTTGTTTCTTATTACATTGCCATGCCTTAACCACTTTTCTCATATCAGCCATTTTATCTCTGAAGGTCATGAAAGGAGCAAAAGAGCAGCTTGCAAATAGATCCTGCCATGCTTTAATTATTTCTTCATTGAACGCCGGGTTGTTGAGACATGTTCTATTGAACTTAAAGGGGTAACCATACTTGACATCCTTTTCCCTCCAGCTGAGAGAAATTGGTTTATGATCGGAGATAAAGACATTTTTGATGGTCGAGACAGGCATGCCCATGTTATCGATGATACTGTTATGAATTATAAACCTGTCAATCCTTTTTGCTATGTAGGCCCCTTCAAGTCTACCATTATCCCATGTGGGCATTAATTGGATGGAGCCACATCAACAAGGTTCCTGTGGAGGAATTCACACTTGATTCAGTCTGAAATTGGATCATGCCTTCTGCATTTACCCCACTGCTCTTCCGAACTTAGAGTGATATTCAAATCACCTGCAATCATTAAAGAGTCAATATCAAAGATCCCTGACACAAATTTTTTTTCCCAAAAAAGAGACCTGTTTTTATAAGGAGCATAGATGTTGAAAATGTTGATGGGACTCGTCTGACCCCTAATGACTGCAGAGATGAGGATTCCTGCAAAACATTTATAGGCTTTGGCTTTTATCCAAGAAGGATCCCACATGACCGCTAGCCCTCCCGAAAGTCCCTTGGCTTCCGAGGCTACCATGAACCACGAGGGAAACATTTTTCTGAAGTATGCAATGGACTCTTGCTTACTGTGCATAGTTTCCTGTACAAGAATGATCTTAGGCTTGGTGGAAAAGAAAAAAATCTCTGAGTGCCAAGAATTTGAGGTATGCTCCCAGACCTCGAATATTCATCGATATGATAAAAGTCATGGAAGATATACACCAGCCGAACTAGCTCTAAGACATAAAATATATAGTTATCAAATTAATAGTGAGACAATTATTACTAACTTTTTATTTGTAAATGTAAATTGATTCATTATTCTTATTTAAAAAAATCATGTTACCTATAATTAAAGGTAAGTTTTCACTCTTACCAAATATCTCTAATTCTTAAAAAATTCAAGCTACTTATAATTATCTCAATTCTCACTCTGGTTAAATACCTCTCATTCTTAAACTCTTAAACTATTTCCTTACATCCAAAAAATAATACTCTTAACCCCATAAAAACAACCACTTTAGAGGCTACTCTAACCCATTGATATTATCTCAATCATAAATATATATGTATTATACTTGATTTAAATATAAATTTCTTTACTCGAGCTTCCCTATCATGAGCACATGCCTTTTTAAAATGCCAATTCCACGTCATTTGTAACTACGCTACCAACCTCCCAAGTAAGGGAAGAAGAACAAATTATTTGGGATCGCCAGCTAAAGTTTTTATTTGATAGGCCCCACACTTGCCATCCCTCATTTCACTCCACTGTTGTTTGCCTTCCCAACATCACTCAGAAAACGCTGACTCCGTCATCACGTCCGATGCCGTGCGCTCCCGATAAATCTGACTGACGGAAACTTCCTGTCCACACGGTGCCAACTATACCATTGATTCTTTATTCTTTTTCAGGTTTTCTTGCACGTCTCAAACAGCACAGCATTCGTCGCCGTTAAGCAAAGTTATACTACAAGGGCCGAGAGTCGAACGCCGGTCTATATAAAACCCCAGCTTACACCGAAAAACTCCAAGATCCTGTTGTAGCGAACGAACTTGCAAAAGGAGGTGAAGATGAGAACATTTGTTCTGTTGCTGTTGCTGTGTTTATGCATATCTCCGTCGTTTGCCGATTTACGGCTCCCGACGAGTGCCAGGTTCCCTCAAGCTCAGGCCGAACGGCTGATTAAAGAGCTGAATTTGATTCCGGGAATCGCAGAACCGCAAGAGGAATACGACGTCGGCCCTCGTTTGGTTGAAAGGAGCATCAATTTGGATATTAATGGGGACTCCGAAAAGACCGCTGGTATCGAAGAACTCGGTCATCATGCCGGATATTTTCGCCTCGAACACACGCACGCTGCGAAGTAAGTGTTTCGAAGATTTTTGAGAAACTGTATAGAGGCATTTATTTGGATTGGGGTCTGTGAAGAAAGGGATTAAATCATAAATCGATATAATGCTTTGGTAGATTAAGATGCGGTTAGTGTAAACCGTATAATTTTATTTGTTTATTGGATAACATTTGGCGAAAATTTTGAGTTTACTCGAATTCGAAAGACAAAGTTCTGGTGTTCTGTAACGGCATTGATGGAAGTTAGACAATGAACAGAGTAATTATTAGCTTCATTATGTGTCTGGTAGACCCCGTTAGGTCGTTACTTAGCAGGGAAGACTGCGAGTGTTCTTTTGTTTTGGTTTCTTTAAATGTTCTCTTCAATTTATATCTATTTAATTCGATTTTTCCTTTGTTAATATTTTTGTTAATATTCCCAACTTGATGTTCTGAAATGGGATAAAAAAGGATTGGTCTTTCTGCCTTATCGCTGCAATTGGAGCGGCCTTGATTTAGATTTAGGGGTTTGAAAGAAAATACATTTGCGCCTTTTACGGTTGTCATCGTTTATAATAGAGGCCGAGGCCATAGATCGCCTCCTCTTTTTTTTATTAATAATTTTGAGTTGGCACTGCTGAAAGTGTTTAAGAGGCACCCATGCTCAGAGTCCTGAAATTCTTTGCTTTTTAGACACCCAATCTCGTACTGTGGATAGGAACGTCTGCATCACCTATTTATTAGTTTTTGGCTGTTAGGCCTCACACCTTCTGTTGACCAAGCACATAAATATGCAGAGAATGAAGTTAGTCAATCTAATCATTTTATTCATATGACATTTTTAGTTTGGGACTTTCATAGAGTAAGTCAGTAATCTCTAGTAATTTATGATCAATATCGATCAAAATTAGTGGCAGCGGACCAATTTCTTATGATTTTGAATATTTTACTGGCTATTAATTGCGCTGGGTAATGCTCACAGGGTTGAAGAAGTGAAATTGGAATTAGCGAAATAAATTGCATAGTATCAATCATCACTTTTGGGGCTTGCGCCCAGTAACCAGAACTTCCCAAGAGGTCACCCATTCCAAGACTCCTCTGGCTTAAGTGTTCTTAATTGTGAAGTTTTTCCCACAGTCAAGCATACTTGGCTTGCTATCCCATTTGCAAAACCTTAGTTAATGTGCCTTGTGAACTATTCAGTTAGAACTCCCTTTACCTTAACGTATTGAGGGGCTTCAGCAGTCCAACATATAGGATATCATGTTTGAGATTATCTGTATAGAGCAAATCATTAATCTGTGACTCATATTCATGAGAATTAGTTGCAATTGATCAATTTCTTATGATTTTTAATAATCCACTTAATAGTCAGTGCATTCAGTGATGCTCACATGGGTAAAAGGGAGATTGACACCAGCAGAATGAATCACATAGCATCGATCATTGGATCCATGAATCCATGGCTTACACCCGGTAAGCCTGGATTCCTTAGAAGGTCAACCCATTCCAAAACTGCTATGGTTCAAACATGCTTGACATTTCCAATCTGCTTGTCCTGATTGATGCCAGGTTCATGTCCATGTTGGTGTCAAATTGATGTCGACACTCCTATTTAAAGTTGTGTGTAGATGCAAACTATCCATTGAACAAGAAGGCATTTATTGAGAATTAACTTTACCTTTTTATTATAGATATTCAGGAGTAGCCTTGGCATTCCTACAGGAAAAACAAGTGTAGCACGACGAAGCAATTACTCGCCGAGTGGGCTGATTATAGCTCAGTTGGCTACCAAACGAGCCTCTGGGCATACTCAGCCTTTCCTACTCAGAACTTGGCCTCACTTGGCCATACTTGTCCTGACTCTGTCTGACTTGGCTATGCTCGTCCTTCCTGCCTTTTTTTTTATTTTAAATTTGTTATTTGGCCTGTTACAGGCCCCTGCTGGCCTTCTATGGCCTTGAGACAGGCCTGACTCTGTCTGACTTGGCCATGCTCGCCCTTCCTGCCTTTTTTTTTAATTTTAAATTTGTTATTTGGCCTGTTACAGGCCCCTGCTGGCCTTCTGTGGCCTTGAGACAGGCCCGGGGGCTTGTAATAGCCTTAATAACAAATTAAAAAAAAAATAAGTATTAGCCGGAGTTTATTTAAATTTGTTATTTTGGCTCTTAAATTTGTTATAACTTATATGATCATATTTTATGAGATGATGTCATGAATTCTTGTGTGGACCACCGTTTTATAACTTGTATGTGTTGGAAATTCCATTAATTTATCTTTTATGCAAGAAAAACGAGATATTATTTTTTAGTTTTTTTGCTATTTCTCGAGTCTTCCCGAGTCTGTGAGTGATATGCCAGCCGAGTATTTGCCGAGAACGAGTCGTGTGAGATTGGGGAAAACATTATCCACCATGCAGGCTTTTAATTATTACTCCCTGGTTCAGCCCATCTGCAGGCAGCTATCATCGGGAGTTTGCATGGTGTTTAAGGATTTCCCTTCTACAGCATCTTATTTCTGATTGTGCTTTTGAGTTTCATTGATCTTAAGGTATTTTATCCAAATTTCTCATGAGAGGAGATTTTGTTTATCTTGGTGAACAAAGGATTTTGAAGGGAGTCGTCTTACCCAGTTGTGGCTGTTCATTTGATTCTCCAAATCTCTTATAATATTGAATAGCCGACGTGAGCTTGCCTCTTAGTTTGCTTGACAGCCTCGACTTTTGTGGCATGGATATAGCTTTCCGTTATGCAACTTATCCAGGCAAGTAGATACATTATACATGTGAGGCTTCCTACTGTGAGTAAACTGACCCACTTAATTCTTACCCGGTTGTGGCTGTTTATTTCACCCTGAATACTTTCTTTTTTTATTGAATAGGCTATGTGAACTTGCCCCTTAATTTATGGCTTTCGATGCATGAACTTTTCAAGATATTAGTGACAAGGGATGCATGTTTTTATTCCTACATCTTTCCTCACTACCTGTAATTTAGAAATAACATTGCTACACTGGACACGATCGTGTAGAGTGCATCTAAAGAATAATCCTTTATCCTGTAGTCAGCGAAGTAGAAAAATGTGAAAACGCTCCTTGCTATGACGAAATGCATTTCAATGTGTGGGTGAGAGAGAGCTCTAGGTTGGGAAGTATTTACTGTCAACTGAATTTAAGTATTTATATCCTTTTCTTTCCTAAACGCAGAAGGTATTAATTGAGTGAATAGAAACAGTTTTGTGACCAATGGTTACACTGACACTTTTGTTATGTGTAGGATGTTCTACTTCTTCTTCGAGTCACGGGGAAGCAAAGCAGATGACCCTGTTGTTCTTTGGATGACTGGAGGCCCTGGTTGTAGCAGTGAATTGGCTGTCTTCTATGAAAATGGGCCTTTCAAGATTACAGACAATTTAACTCTGGTCTGGAATGAGTATGGATGGGACAAGGTATTCTGTCTTTTGTGTAAATGTCAAGTGTTTTTTGTTATTTTTTTAATGTTTGAGATAGTATTACAAGTTTTAAACTTTTTTGTGCACAAGATCGATTCCGTTTTCAGCCCTATTCCTGAATGTAAGATTGGATCCACTTGAGTATTTTATCTGCCAATCATGGTTTCTTACAGGTTAATGAGTAGAACGTATTTTGATGTATTTGAAATTAGTTTTAAAATAATGCTTTGATTAGTGATTAAAAAGAGTATGGCATTTTTGCATTTTTAGCATGAATATTTCCACAGGTCAATAACTTGATGTAAATGCAAATTTCTGGTAAACTGTGTTTTCATCTACATTTCTGCATTGTTTGCAGTGCTTTGCTTTGCACTATGTAATCATAATATACTTATCTTTCAATTTGAGATGCTGTGATTGGAAATCAATGTCCTGTTCAAAATTAGAACAGTATCCTTGGCTGGTAATATAGATTATAGCAATAGAGGAAAAATTTAGAAATTTATTATAGATTTTAAATTTGAAGCCTCAACGAATAGTCTTAGCAGAGGAAACCACAATTTAATTCATTGAGAATGCCTAGGGAAAGCATTCAAGAGACTATTTTCGATTTTATTTAAAATTTACAATACGTGGAATCTATGGTCAAAGAAATGATCGTGTTAATGGGAAATGAGAAAAATTGAAAAACACTTCTTAGCCAACTCACTGATCTTTGCTAGTATTGATGTCATGAATGTGGATGGACTTAAACGCTGGTTTGATAGTGAAACTGCCGTTTGGAACATGATAGAACTTATGGCAGTATTTACTTGCAGTTTGCCTAAGCAGTTACCAGTGATCGAATTAGTCATGGCTTCCAATTTCTCCATATGGATTCTGTGATTCATCATGTTTTAACTTTTGCATTCTTGAAAATGTACTATTATGAGTATGATTCACTATTCTATTAAACTTGAAAATGCAGTGTTTGACCTTATAGAAGTCTTGTTACTGTAGATTCTAGACATATGTGCTGCATGGTATTATTCTATTATGTGTGTAATACATTCATATTTTATTCTGAAGGCTGACAAATGTTGCTGAATAATCTACCACGATTATGCATGGGAAATTCCCATCCCTACTGATGCAGATATTGTGCATAACAACTATCTCGTGGTTCCTAATGAATGACCTTAACATAAGACACTGGCAGAATGCTGTCATGGTTTCAAGAAGTGACATTTTTGATTTGGGTATTGGGTCTAATTCTCTTGCTGTTTGCTATAAGAATATTGTAATGCATGTCATTGTGGGGGATTTTCAGTGGAAACATGCGGATTATATATGAAGATTGCAGTAAAAAAGCAATGCCACCTATGATAAATTTGTAATATAAACCCGGGGAAAAATTAGGCACAGAAAACTTACCTCAAGATCAATGGCTAAATTTGTTTGGAATTTTGAATGCAGAAGTTCTGTAACTGAGCACTGTTTACTTTTTAATTATCCTGAAGGAGGGGAGAAGTCATGTTTCCCATGTTTTAACAACCCTAATACAGTGAGGTCAAGGTTACTGTGTTTGGTCATGCAGAATGGGATTGTGCTGTGAGTGGCTCAAATGATACTCTGGCCTGGGAATGACATATTGTGCTCCGTGCCTTTTAAATATATTGTTAAACTGCATCATAGAATTGTATTATATCTGGATTTCTGTCCTATTATCATTCATTGATGTTGTATGTGGTGGTTCACCTAAAGCCTAAACTGTGTTAATGATCACTGTGTTTCTATGTTAGTTTGTGTAGATTATTTGTTATAACATTTTTGAATTTATAGACTCTTGCCTCTAACTTGAAAAGGAACACTTTGTGTTGTCAAGACTGAAGATTCTGAATATAATATGTTGGTGACTTGGCAGGCATCAAATCTCATTTTTGTGGATCAACCTACTGGAACCGGTTTTAGTTACAGCACTGATGTACGTGACCTCCGTCACGATGAGAAGGGTGTTGGTAATGATATGTATGACTTTTTACAGGTATGTTTCATTTCTTCCACATATGATGTATTTGATGCTTACTTAGTGTAGAGATGGAAAATTGTTTTTTTTCCAATGGAGTTGTCTTTACTGCAATTTTTTGGATTTTCCGGTACCGGAATCCTGCGAAAAAATTTGAGGTGAAATCTTAATTTGTGTTATTTAGTCTGTTTTTTTGACTGTATATATAGATTCAGCACCCTGAAAAACCCCTAGGCACTTCCATTGTGCAGGGGTTACCCATCAAACTTGTGATTTTCATTTCAATAAATTCCGGCTGGATTTTAGAGAAATTAGACCAGAAAAGTCTACCGAAAAAGCTTCCAAAAAGTCTCCCTAATAACAACTCGTTTTCCAATTAACTCTTTAACCATTTTGTGGGTGGCCCATGTAGAAGTTCAATTTGTCAGTTTGTAAGTAAAACAAACTTGTAGTTGCTTGTCAATGAATGCAGACTTCTACTTTAATAAGTTTTGCCGATATCTGCTAGGCATTTTTTAAAGAACACCCAGAGTTATCAAAGAATGACTTCTTTATCACTGGAGAATCATATGCTGGACACTACATTCCGTCAGTTACAAGCAGGGTCCACCAAGGAAACAAAGACAATGAGGGTCTTCCAATAAATTTGAAGGTATAGCTTGTCACATTATTTTGCTTTGTCACGCAACCTTTTGTTTTTGTGTTATCTGGCTTATCACATTTGTGCTTCTTGATATGGAGGTTAAAGAGACAACAATAACTGATGGGCATGTGTATCCATTCTATTTTTATTATTTACCGGAATTTTCAATTACAGTAACTTTTATAAAGAAGTTAGATGCTATCGGGATTTAAAGCTCATTTTTGATCTCTGCGTATTTCAAACTTTCTGCAGGGATTTGCCATTGGTAATGGACTTACTGATCCAGCAATCCAGTATAAAGCATACACAGATTATGCATTGGAGATGGGTCTAATCGGGGAAGATGATTACAATCTGATCAACAAAATCTATCCGGCATGTGAATTGTCCATAAAACTTTGTGGTGAGTTAGTTCTTAACCATCTAATGCTTACGCTTAATGGAAAGCTAGGTTTATCGTGTAGTTGCTTTTGTTATATTCCGGGGTGGGTTTTTTGCAAGTTGTTTGCCTGATTGGGAGAACCACAGTTGGATCAATATAGCTTGTGAACTATCCATAAAATTTGTGTTAAGGGCTTTGAACACTTATCCGCTATGGAAGGCTTGTTTGTTGATGTGGTTTTTGGAATATTCAATGTATTTTTTAAGTTGTTTGTGCAAGCGTTTTCCATAACAGTAGTGAAGGCTTATTTGGATCTCAAAATATTGTGCATAGGTGATGCTTTTACCTCCTCTAGTTAGTTCATTCTCGTTTATTGTGTGTTTTTACAAACATTTTGCAGTATGGTCCACTTTTTATCGTTTTTGATAATATATCTCATGTATTTGATACTTGTAGACCTTTTAATCCATAAAAAACAGCCCAAAAATCTCAGAAATAGACACCTATAAATATAAACTAGTCATCAAATTTTAAGGAATATTTTTTCATGGGGCTGAAATCCTATTAAAATTTAGAACAAAATGCATATTTTCATATTTATGAGATGAATACTTTGTTTACTGAACTATATTTGTATGTGTTCATATTGAAATCTTGTTACTATGTTTCAAATTGCGAGAAGCTTGATGGCTAAATGTTGTTTGCTTTATGATCCTTAGTTACCATTTGTGAAGTGTTTTAAAGAACTGGTTACGGCTGATCTTACGCTGGATCCTTCATCGAAGGTTCTTAATGTAGGTTCTGATTATAGCCGGTGTGATAACTTGCCAGGTACCAAAGGGACTGTCACATGCTTTGCATCATACTTGGTGTGCACCTCAATTTTCAATTCCATTATGGCATTAGCTGGGAATATCAATGTAAGACTTAAATTCTAAATACTGGACAGCCAGACATTATGTTTATTTTATCAGCATTTTGTATCTTAAAATGTAGTTTGTCATCGTTGTTTTATATATCTTACGATATTAGTCTTCATTATTTTGTTTTATATTTTGCAGTACTATGATGTTCGGAAGGAGTGCAATGGTGGCCTGTGCTATGATTTTTCAAATATGGAGAATTACTTAAACCAGGGTTCCGTTAGGGATGCCCTGGGGGTTGGCAGCCGAAAATTTGTCTCCTGTAGCCCCTTGGTTTATGAAGCTATGCTTACTGACTGGATGCGGAATATGGAAGTTGGCATTCCAACACTCTTGGAGGATGGTGTCAAATTGCTAGTTTATGCAGGAGAATATGATCTCATTTGCAATTGGTTAGGTAATGATACTGTATACATATAACATACTGTTTTTGTTTTGGACAATGACTTTATGATTTAGGTGTTAAGTCTGTTATTAACTTATTTGCAGTTGTGTTTTTCAGGCTAATCTTCAAAATTGAAAAGTTAATTGTTCAAATTATGTGTCTTTCAGGCAATTCAAGATGGGTGAATTCCATGGATTGGTCTGGAAGTGAGAATTTCAAGAAGGCACCTACAAAATCCTTCCTTGTAGACGATAAGGAAGCAGGTTTAATAACCAGTTATGGACCACTCAGTTTTCTCAAGGTAAAAGGCACTCGATGATCATCTTTGATTTCGTTGTACAAGTAGATAGTTTCTTCCTTACGGAATCTTCTATTTTGCTGCACCAGGTTCATGATGCAGGTCATATGGTCCCAATGGATCAGCCAAAAGCAGCCTTGGAGATGTTAAAACGCTGGACACAAGGAAGTATTACTGACGACAATTCTCAAATTTTAAAGACAGTGACGGAGATGCCAGAGAAGAATTTCGAGAGTTAGTTATCTGCTTAACTAGGAGAATTGCTCTCTTCACCTAGATTAATGTAAATATTTCTAGATTTGCAGTAGTGTGTATCCCCAAAGATGTGTATTTTCTGATTTGGCAAAATAATTGTACATTGGGACCATCAGTCTTGCTAACTTGTGTCAAATCTTTTTATGGCCTCTTTTTAACGGTATAGAAATAGTGCTTCTTATTGCTTACCAAGCCTTGTGGAATTATGATTATACATGGTGTTAAAGTTATATTCAAGAACATGAATATTATGTCCTGTGTTCTTATTCCAGCATGTTCTGATGTCCTAATGAATGAAAGAAATTGTAAATTCAACAAAAATATTTGGTTGGGTCTCGGGGAATTCAAAGCATGATGCTCTTAGCCTACATTCAATTTTATTGACAATGACATGAAAACATTAATGTTGTTTGCAAACATACAACGGATGCCAGTATTGTCTACTTATATTTGAATTGGAGGCTATATGGTTTGGCTGTGTTTCACTTCTCGTTCGTTCTATTATTTTATTGCTGAATATGCCTGTTTCCTCTTTTTGCCTCTTATCCCTTTATAAGCCTCTTGGACATTAAGTGCTTGGCATGGCAAGATATGTCCATAAAGCGTATGGACTATCTATTTTACATTTTAGTTTGATAGTTGTAAATTGCTGTTCAGATCCCCTTGAGTTTGATCGACATGTACACACCATTGGCGATTTTACTCTTTGTAACATACCGGCAATATATATGTAAGGATTTCAAGTGGAACAGGTTAGCGTGATGTACAATAAAGTTTGGAATACGTTCTGAGGGTGTTTGGGTCTCACTTTTCCCCCTCCATTGCATTTCTTTATAGGTACATGCACAGTCTTACATCGTTGCATCGAGATAAGTGTGCTGCAATTTGCAGTTTAGTTAATTGAGATGTGCCATGTTTTTTTGTTCGTATAATGCTTACAAATGAAATAAAGAAATTGAATTCTGTAAGGTAAAAAAAGTTTATTGAATTCTGTAAGTTGAAAAAGTTTATTTATTTATTTTTTTTTATGAAAAAAATATGGTATTAAAATAAACAAAGACCGTATAGCTAGCATTCTCTGCCTACTTAGTATAATAATTGAATTTTTAATGACAATAAAATAAAAATTCATTGCAATTGATCATAGTTATAGATTTTAGTCACTTGATATAATGTATCTTTTGTTGAATATAAATTATATATGCACTGAAATCATGTTGTTCTATTCTGATATAATTTTGCAAATACATATTATTAGTAATTTGCAATAGGTAGGAATGTAGTATATCTGCAAAAAAAACAACAATTTATCTTGTATGTGTGCTTATATTATGGCGGTATGTCATTTAAAAAAAAATTTGATGATAAAGTTGATAGCAATATTGAAAAATGGAAAAAATAAATATTATTAAATTATCAAATTTATTTTGACATTTAACTATTTTAATTATAAAAAATAAATATATAATAAACACTACAAAGTATAGAAAGTAACTTAAAACACATGTTTATCTTGTATGTGTGCTTATATTATGGCGGTATGTCATTTAAAAAAAAATTTGATGATAAAGTTGATAGCAATATTGAAAAATGGAAAAAATAAATATTATTAAATTATCAAATTTATTTTGACATTTAACTATTTTAATTATAAAAAATAAATATATAATAAACACTACAAAGTATAGAAAGTAACTTAAAACACATGTTTGAAGATGTACAGGAAAAATGCATAATGGTTATTTTTCTAATTGAAGAAACTGATGAAAAAGAGATGGAAGAAAAATAAATTTATACTGGTTATTTTTCTAATTGAGTTGCGTAACCTCTGGTAAAATCAACTTGCAAGGGGTTCTAATTGGATTTGCAACAAGATTTCTAATTTATGAAACTTGTAAAACACATTTACACAAGATTACTTATAAGAAATTTAATTTATTTATAGTAAAGCACATAGACATAAATCTCTTATTTGTCTTTTTGCTAGCATGAAACCACAAATGTGGCCCATGAAGTAGTAGCACGAGCTAAAGCCATGGTGCCGGTATATGAAATAATTTCCAAACCCCAGACAATAACAGAATTTACAATTTCTGGAATATCATTGAGCAAATGATCAAAGTTATAAAGTTTAATTTAGTTACAAATGCGATTTTTATTTTAATAGCCACTTTGGGTGCATTTTGAAAGAGTTTATAATGTCTTTCACTATAGCTTTGATTTGACGAGAGGTCTAGCATTTCATTGAAAATATTCATATTGCATTTCAAAGTTGTGCGCGTAGTGTAAAATGCATCTACGATTTCTTTTGGCTTTTCAAGAAAGCCCTAATTCAAAGGAAAGTGGTTGTGGGTGTTGGAATTTGTAATATTAGAAGCTAGGTGCCATGGAATCATGATAGTTTTCAGCCTATTAATAATTTCAATAAATATCATGGAAAGCATTGGTATATTAAGTCGGCTTGTGATGTTGAGCACAACATAGGAAAATAATTTAATATGTTTTCCATGAAGAGACTTGTATCGAAGAAAAATTTTGCGTTAGGGTTTTTCTATATCAGAGAAGGGAGGGTTGGAGAGGAAACTATAGCCATGGGGAGGGTGATGAACGTATAGAGGGAGTGGTGTCAGTGTTTAGATCCCACACGCACCACAAGAAGCGACCTACTCACTTTTGCATTCTCGACTACCGGGAGCACAATGGATACATCAAGAGCATTGTTTTTGTTGTTATCCATGACCCAGGGTGGGGTGCCCCACTTTTGAGGGTGAGTTTGAGGAACCCCTTCCGCTACAGGCACTGGAAGGAGCTTTTCATCACAACCGACGGTATGTATACAAGCCAGTTCGTGTATTGCAATAAGAAGGCCAATCTTAATACTTAGTCTTGGAAACACTTCCTATTATGTATTTCTTCCCATTCCCATCCTAAGATTTAATATTCAATGATGCTATGTTATCCAAGACACAACTAAGAGACTTGTTTGTTGTCATGTCTTTGTTTGCATTCTTGTTTTGAGATTTGGTACATGGCTAGGAGACCTATTTGCTAATATGTCTTTGTTGCAATTGCCTCTTTGAGACTTGAAATTACATGAGCACATTCATTTAGATCGATCACATAATGTAACAAATTACAGCACCTTGACTAAACAAAATTCAATGCTTAAAGCAAGAGAGTAGAGTAAACAAAAGTATTTATTTTGACATAATAGGTCCCGTTTTTATAAATATGTTGTCTCGTGAATTATGACTCAATGGTAGAGAAAGTGCTATATGCACTACTTCTTGTGCCAAATCTATTAGAGAATAAGCAAAGCGTTTTCCAATGAATGTATCATTTCAATAACATTTAGTTCGTTCTTTTCATGCTCTCTTCTGATGCAACTGCATATGCATTAAGTACAAATTGGGCATCAATATTTCATTTCACATTTGTGGCATGTTCTTTACAAAGATATTGTTCCAAATGTGAGAGGGTTTTCGTTCTTGTAAAATCATCAATTGTTTCAATTTACTATCTATTATTACGATGTAATAATCTTCAGTTAAGTGTATATCATCCAAAAAATCGTCAAAAGTACTAGCACTATCATATATTTTGGTTTTCATAATATCATATAATAATTTTGCTTTTTCGTTCATTGTGTCATCCACCAAGGCAATTGGTTCAAGAACTTTTGTGCTTCTCATGGGTGACATTGGAAAATTGTATCTATAATGTGAACTCTTTCTCTTTTTACAAGTTATTGTATGATGGCGTTGATGTATTTTTGCAAGCTCTGGATTAAGGTGATCTATGTTACAAGTCAAATAATTGTCCACAAAGTGTTCAATGTTAGTGTTACTATTGACTCCATATATCGGTGCATTTTCCACCCATAGCAACCCATGCTCATGTTCACTTCCTCTATTTTGGAACTCAGTTACAAAGTAGTAATCCACTATGTTTCCAAAGAATGTCTTCTCTTGAGATATCATTTGCTTTAACACATTAATTCTATGCCTATAATAACAACTACACGTTATTGCATTTTTCCTTATCAGATAGTTAGTATTGCAGTTTTCTATTATTTCCATATGTTTTCTTTTACTTCTTTTTCCATGTAATCTGGTCAATGTGTTGACCAATGGAGCCCACCGATGTTCAACACCTCGTAAATGTGAGAAAGAAAGTTGGCAATCCTTGTTGACGTATCATGGCAAATATATATTTCTTCATTTGTTACAAAAAATTATGAGAAATTGTATTGTGTTTGAAATCCATGTAACCAATGTCACTTCTAAGAATCTTGTCCAAGTTGTGTTTGTATTTAACATTTTTGGTTCGTAATTTTTTTTTCCTTTTAATTTTCCTTTTCTGATTCTTATTGAAATACATGAAAGGAAATTTTCAATTATTATTCACAATGTTTTGAAAAATAGATTAGTTGTGTGGTAAGAGAAATTACCACTATAATTCATTAGCTCCCATTGCAATTCTTTTTGGTAGGGAAGCTTTCTACAATGTCACTATCATGTGGGTCTCCAAATAAAAGGGATGGAAAGTTCATCTCCTCTACATATTTTTCTCTAAAAATTCCAAGGGGCCATTGTCCTTCAGGTGGAGTAATCTCAATCAACTTGTCTTGCAAATCATGGATGCATTGGGACCCTATGTATCCAAGTACCAACGTGTCAATTGATGTTTCATTTTTTTGAATCATTGGTTGTTTCATTTTTGTCTTCAATGTCAATGTTTTCAGTTGGAGCATTTAAAGTAGTTGATTGTAGAATGCTATTCCAATTTCTATTCATGCTTATGTTTTCAACTTTAAAAAAGTGTTGAGAACATAGTTCTCTCAATGCGTTCATTACATTGTCCACATGATATTTTCCTGTTTTAAATGCATTTTTATATTCTAATCGTCTTTCCAATATAACAACGACTGTTGTCTTGTCTCCCAAAGATTGTGGCAATGCATTTTGGACAATGTCTATTTGGATAGGAACATTGATAATCGAGCTTGTTAGGCCCATTTGTGATTTTTTATAGCCCCATTGTCTTATTTGTGCAAATGCAATTCTCAATGTGACAAGACGTTCTTCAAGTTTTGAGAGTGTGGTTACAATTTGCAATGGTTTGTTCCGTCTAATCTTCTTAGGAACATCAAATTGTCGTAATTTTCCATTTTGAAGTGCTCTTTCGAAAAAATTGCATATTAATCTTGTATGAAGATTTTTATGACTATCAAATAAATCTACATATATTTGTTCCAGGTCCTATTCAATGCTTCCCATTTTCTTCTGAAACTGCAACTATTTACATATCGGACATTTGTTTTAAGGTGTGTCTTCTATCTTGGCTAGGTAAGTTGTCAAGGGATCTTTCTTGGACAAGTAACAATGTTGACTTTGCAATTTTTATTTGCTTGATTGTTTATGGTTTTTTGTTTCTAAACGCAATAGTTGTTTTAATTTATGGACATTGATCTTATTGGTTTTTTGTGCTTTCATTAGCACCATGGTACATTGCAATGTGTCTTCATGCCTATGTGCATTTGTTGGCATAGGTCCATGTTCCATGTGCAAGGAGGTTGTTCCTATTCGTAGTATTTTACAATGTACATTGTATCTATTTCTATGTTCATCTAATGGAAAAGGTGCATAATGAGTATGTAGTGTATCTGTTTGAAGTGACACTAAGCTGTATGTTTGGCTTGAACAATTGTTGCATTGGAAATAATTGACAATGCTTCTAGTTAGAAATGACCACTCTTGTATGTTCATTTTGAATAATATTGCTGCCCATTGCAAACAAAATGGCCCACCTTAAACCCTACCTTTTTCATATGGCATCGCCATATTAACAAGGTATGCTTGCCAATTTGCAACTCTTTTTTTACTTTTTTATGACATTATTTGATAGGAATTTTTGTAAACACTGCAATGCATCCTGTGCATTTCACATTATCAAGTTGCAAAATTATTGGACAATGTAAGTCTCAAGGACCCTATATCAAATTCAGGCGCTATCAAATGGCAAAGTGTAGAGAACATGCTATATCCACAAATGGATATAGTATTTGTCACCTTATGCGATTCATGGGCTTGCACTTTGTCATTCATTGTTTTGTAATAGATTTGTATATCTTTGCAAGAAGGAGAAAAGTATTCACCACATGTTACAATGCTTTGGCCTATTTTCTTGTACAACAATGGATCATAGTGTCCGTTAAGAGGATTCTCATAATGGAACAATATATGCAACGAGCTTGTTGTTTTGCTTGAATTGAAGAAAAAATACCTTTTTTTTGTGCTTGACCATATTCCTATTAGTAAGTTCAACCATTTGGCCAACCAACATATACAAAATGTATCTCCCCGTAGTCCTTGTTCATTGTCAATAGGACCATTTGAAGCACTGAGACACATCCTTTGCAAATATGTTTCAACACCATGAATTCCATGAAGCTGATAAAGGAAATAAAGTGCTAGCTCATAATCAAATGATTCTCTTGCTTTTATCTGGGCTCGTTCAAGGCATATCAAGAAGTGGTCAATTGTGCCATTTAGCAATTCAGTCGATGTATAACAGATTTGCAAAAGTATTTCAATTGCATTGAAAAGACAATCACTTGGGGTGTATAAAAATGCTTGAATTCTGAAAAGACTATTTGTGTTCAAGACATCATCAATAGTTGCATGGTTTCTACATTGCTTTTTCAATTTCCAATTGTCAACATCAATTATTTTAGGCATCTTTGCATAGTTATTTGTGATTTTTTTCGTTGAAACTGATTATCTAAATGCAATTTCCCCGTGTTTGCGACAATTGTACTTACAATGCAACAAGGGGAAAAAATAACGGTACAATGCAACATGAAACTAAATCTACATTACCACTTTCATGTATTTGCGAAACACATCTGCAAAAGAGAACAATGTAGTTGGCATATGAGTTTCTATCTGTGAAACTATTTACTTATGACATATAACAAAAGCAGTACAAGTCTTCAAGGAAGTAGAATAAGCACCAGTGAATGGACTAAGCCTATTAGGCTTTCTCTAGTTTATTTTCCCTTTTAGGTTAAGGATATTAGTTATTATGTTCAATTTCTTATGACATCTAAAGGAAGATGCAATTCCTAAGAAATTCAAGTTTGTTTATGGCATAAATTTCTGATTTTTCCCTGGTTGTTTAGCAGTTCTCTCTGTCATGCATGGCACTTACTCTAAAGTTATTTTAAAAGCAAGGTAGAGTAAATATTTATATTACTTAATGTTTACAATGTTTTTAAATGGATCTATAATGCTCAAATGAAAAAAAATGTGGAAAATATTCTTGTTCACGAGCCTCAGTGCAGACAACGTAAAACTACATTTGGGAAAAATTTATTGAAAACACTGTACTGGCCCTTCAAATAAAGTTATACAAATCTGCATACCTGTTCATTGTATAGGCTAAAAGAAAGCACTAGTCAATCTACACAAAAGCAATTAACCCAGTATGAGATTTCATTTACAACTTTGAGGCTTTTTTCTAGCAAGGATGCATTACAAACCCAACAAATGCAATGTAGTTTTCTATCTGCAAATCAACAATTAAGATATTAGTTTCATTATGAACATCTCACACCATAAGTATGAATTGAAATAATGCTTATTATAATAATTAAGCATAATGCGCATTCCATATATATATAATTCAATAGTCCAGACTGCTTTCCATGCAAACCATGGGAAATTTTTTATATGAAATTATAGAACTCTTTATCACTTTCTCTGTAAGGGGATGCACCAACAAGTAACTAAAATGTTGCAAATTGGAGAATGTCAGGAAAACCAAAGAAAAATAAATTTAAAGCACCATGCTTTAAAGGGAAAACTGACCAACTTGTATAGAGCCAATTACATAATGGAAACGACTTTGGCACAAAACAGTGAAAGCGAAAAAGCCTCTTTAAAATGCTAAATTCACACATGTTTTTTAAATGGATTTTGTTAACAACGTAAGCAAGCTCATGAGATTTTACATAGATGTATTCCTCACAACGCAAAGTGAACCATAAGGACACATGAAGAGTTAAAAATGAGGGAAAAATCATGGACTGAAAAGCCAACACCCTGTCAACTTTAAAAGCAAAGCAAACAACCAATGCATCTGTTGCACTTTGAAAAATACAAACTGAGACAATCACATACCTTATTGACAATGTCGGTACAGATTCAATTGCACCAAGTTTACCAAAGTTCCTATTCTTTGAAATACCTCTCCACCAGCTCCTTCAGGTGTTATCGATCATGAAAACTATTGGAAAATTTGAAATGCTATTCGAAGTATTCGCCGCAAAATGAATTGTAACAGTCGTAAACGTTTAGAAACTTTCCATTCGATTTGTTTGGCAACGACACAAAATATTTTATCAAGTGTTAAAGCTCTACGTAATTTCATTGAATGCATAAGATTTCATAAAATTTAGTGAACATTGTTTTACAATTCAGAGCTCAAAAGATTTGATATTTTGTCATTATTATTATTGTGACTATATTATTATGAAAATTTGTGTGTAGTACTAAATATATTCATAATAATAATTTTTTAGTCATATAAATTAAATGGAAATACGAAACTATAAAGCTATAATATATTCTTGATTACACTAAAGTTACAATGTTTCCCTTGCCCAATCTAGAGTCGGGAATGAACAGTGAAACAATTTGGTGAATATATAAAAGTCCCAATCCACGACATCCTTTGGAAAATTGTACCTGGGCCATTAATGTTTTCTATCATTATAAATGTGGAAGTATAGTCAAACATTTTTCCCTTGAGCTTAAATGGAAATATTAAAGCATGAGTATAAGAGAGGTGGTGTTATTTTAAATTTCATTTAGAATTTGTACAAACAATTAATAATTGCTTAAAGGATAAGGTGGAATGTGTAATTAATACAAAGCAATCCAAATCAATAGAAAGCCAAATCAAAGTTGCAAACCTTACAAAGGAATTTATTGATCTAGACCTTGGGGGGAGGCCTCCAACCTCTTAAAAATTGAAATGCTAGAAGAAAAGAGGAGAACACACAATAAACAAAACCACACAGATTTATTTTTTATTAAAATAGAGAATAATTGTAAAAGATACATTGTGGTGGATAGTTTTTCCTTTTACAAAATGCGACTTGTTACTCGTAGCCTTTTTTGATTACAATACCACAGGTAAATTCTATTGGTGGGTAAATGTTGGACACCTAATCCTAAAGGGTTAGCGTGGAAGCCGAATGGACAAGCAGTCCAAGGGACCTTGGGATGTGAATCCCAACGGTCACTATATTGTACTATAAATGTACATCTTTTGTGAATAAAAATTGTACTGCATGCTTTATCTTTCCTATTCTTTGTCGTTGTCCATGTCTGTTTAACATGGTATCAGAGCAGGCGTATTCCTGCCCTGCAAAATTAATGTGAGCCATTTGTCTTATGGCCTTTTTGTGCAATTTATTTCTGCCACATTCCTCTGCCTGAAACTGCAAGCGCAAGCGCTGTCCAAGCTGGTCTGATATGTCTTTCTGCCATACCGGCGCTCTATTCTCATGTGTAACTGCCATACCGACGCTTTATGCTCATGTGTAACTCCTATTTTCGAACTCAAAGATTCCCCGACTATTCTGAAGAAAGAGTTTCATATTTGCAGAAAATCCGAGTTGCAGTGAGAGGGGCGATTCTCATCCAACGCTTCTCTGAACCTGTCCAAACGGGAATGCTAAACGGCTCTGTCGTCCTTCGATGTGCTGGCCTGCCTGTTGAAGTTTGACATGAAAATGCTGAACGCCTGAAGGAAATGTTGCTAACAAGGCTGTCTGTTTTGGTATTTGGTAACGCTGCCTGACATTTTTTATGAAAACGCTATATGCGCATACCAAACGACTTTTCTCTGAACCTATCCACACATTCATTGGTCGTTTATGCTGAGTTTCATTGTAGCTAACCGCATGCTTTTCAATAGGAAATGCAGTCGTTGTTTCTTCTCACTTTCATAGCAACCCAACACTCAATCAAACGCCTTTGAATCATCAAATTCTTGTTTGTGCATACTCAAGAATTGTTGTATTAAAAGGGTGGTTTTTCCAAATTTTGTCGAGGGTGTCAAACTCTTTGTCGGCTGTGAAACTCACTAAATTGGTCTCGGGATCCTCATCTTGGTCCGAACTGTCAACAATGTCCATGAAACCCCATGCTTGAGAGCAAGCTTCGAAAGCACCATTGACAACATCAGAATTAGTGCCATCGTAGAAGTAGATGATAAAATAAATCAACGAAACTGCTCTCATATTCCAAGACATTTTGCCAAAGTGTATGAAATCTGTGTTGTAGCTCCATCTTCGCAGGTGCCTCTATCGGATGCAATTAAATTCTTTAATTTTTCGTATCTACAGATACCCTGCGCATAGCCTTGCATCATATGCTCCTCTGTTGCTTTGAAGGCACTTTCATTTGCTATCCAAAGGCTGCAGGCCATTTTGGTGCTTTCAATGAGAGCTATGGAACCTCATATATGTGGGATGCGCAGAGGACGAAAGCTATGATTAGGTCCTTCAGACTGTGCACGTCGGACCTGTGAAAGTCGGGAATTATCGATTTGTCCTGCAGGCGGATCCTCCAGAGGTTGAGTTGATTCGATCCGAGGACTTATTAGGTGTGGCCGCCTTTGTTCTGAGCTGCTCTTACAGAGGGCGGGAGTTTATACGTGTGGGTTATTATGTAAGCAACCAGTACGTGCAGCAACAGCTTATTGAGGAGCCTCCTTCAATTGTGGCCATTTCTCCTGGCTGTATTAAAAACGCTGTCTGAGCAGATATGTCATGTTTTGAAACTGGGATTTCCGCTGGTGAAGCCACCTGCAGATAGAAGTTTTCCCAAACATAAGGACATTTCCAGATTATCGCATAGAACAAGTGGTGGAAGTGTTAAACACACATTTGTCTTGATGGGTGAAATTTGCAAAGAATCTTCTGTATCTGATATACTTGTCTTAATGGGTGAAATTTGCATACTTTCACCATTGAGCTCTGTTGAAGAATGAGAGAAATCACCTTCTTTGGGTAATGTAGGAACTACTGTGACACCATCCGGGAAATCACCTTCCGTGGGTACTGTTGAAACAACTGTGAGGCCATCTCGTGTCTCTGGTGGCTCCAGGAGGATTGAACCATTAGGTTCAGTGGCCATCAGTATGAACCAAAGTTATCTCAGTTTCTGTAAAGAGATTTAATTAATACCATAAGTGACTGATCTGAACTACCTTGGGGCTCTTGAAGTTTTAAAATAAATATTTACTCGACGTGTATTGCCCAAACGTTGCTCTCCTTCCAGAGTGTAGAGAACTGCATTCTTAAGCACAAATGTGAAAAAAACGTTGAAGTAAAAGACCCGCCTATCATAGCCATAAGCTCCCATCAAAAGAGGATGTTTACAGCTGGTATTGAGAGAGAAAGCTAATCTCCATGTTGAAAATTGGAGCTGCCTCCTCCATTGCAATGAAGTTCGCTTGCTGCAAATGCTGATTCAAATCTAATTGTCTCCAGCCGAACGTCCTCCTCTATCAGATATAGACTAGATAATTGATACAGAACAAATGGAGGAACTCATCAGCAACTAGAATCAATAGAAGCTGCCTTGTGTTGGAGAGAGAGATCTTGGGCAAAACGGCGCATACAACAGCAGCTTGGAGAAGTCTCTGCTCTTTTGAAAGCTTTTGCCGACTATGTTGACAGCCTATGCAGTACTCCATATCCCGTAGATTATGAAATTTGGTTAAAAAGGTTAAGTAGAGCACTGCCTGGCAATGGTCATGGAGAGATGATTGACTATAGTGCTGCTTCAGTGAGGAGTGATGATGTAGAGGAATCATCAGGGACCTCTGCAGCATCTTTGGCCTGAAGCAATACATAATTTTAATTTATTATTGATTAGCTGTAACTGTGTTGGATCCTACAGCTCGACTTTAAAGTCAAGTTTGTGGCATATATCATGCATTTGGAAATATTTGCTCCATGTATCTGAACTGGTTTTGTTCTTATAGGAATTGCATGTTTTCAGGCCATTTTCCCATTTTTTAAAACAATTTGATACCAAGGCTTAATCCCGAGGCAGAATTCATTGGTCAGCGATGCTATTGAATCATTTATTCGTGCTGATGATGCTACACAGTTCCAGAAGCAAGAATTTCCTTTCATTGATACTGTATTCACAAACTGCCTCTGCCCTCACGAAGTCCAACGAGAAGAAAAGTTTTACTGGTAAACTTTAAAGTATATAAGAACAGTCATTCTCAGATTTTTCTTGCACTAAACGACAATATATGAAGGTATATTGAGAGCCTACATACTTGAAGATTTTTGAAGACAAAGTGGTATACAAATCAATTTTTTGCAGTGATATTATTGTGAAATGGATAGAATGGGTATTGTATTAGAATTATTGAATACTCTAATACACTCTACCATGGACA
>APFE031505278.1:48795-82299 GCA_000404065.3 Pinus taeda
AAAGGGTTAGCGTGGAAGCCGAATGGACAAGCAGTCCAAGGGACCTTGGGATGTGAATCCCAACGGTCACCATATTGTACTATAAATGTACATCTTTTGTGAATAAAAATTGTACTGCATGCTTTATCTTTCCTATTCTTTGTCGCTGTCCATGTCTGTTTAACAGTAAATACCATGGGTGGATGTGACTTACAATACCATGGGTAACTTCCATGAGTGGATAAATACGATGGGAGGATGAATACCAAGGGTAGATGCCACTTACAATATCATGGAAAAATGCCATGGGTGGATAAATACCACGGGTGGATGAATAACATGGGTGGATGCCATTTTCGATTCGGATCATTCCTCCCTCCTTAAGAAGCAATGGTCCCTATTACATGAAGTTCCCTCCTAAGAAGCCTTTGTTGAATATGAAGAGACATTGAATATAAGGGTTTTGTGTGGTTAACCCATAACCATGATGAACAAAGATATGAGGATAGAGATACCTTGTAATCCTTATGCCCAATTATGATATTAACATTGTGCAACCTAGCATATGAAATTCGATGAAAAGGGTTTTGTGCAGTTGACCCATAACCTTGGGTTTGTGGGTGACCCATAACTATGATGATTGTCAATATTCTTGGTAAAAGCATGGTGGCTTCTTTGGTATATTCTCCTATCCAATGAGATGTTGTAAAGAATACTTTCACATTGTAGACCTCTTGTTTCAACTTTGCTGATAACTTCTGCTATAGGTGATGGAATAAAATTATGTCAAAGGCCCATTTGAGTTATTGAAAAAATATTTCCATTGATATAAGAGACTTTAAATTTGATGACATGTGGAGTGAAAAATAATTCTAGAACTCATGGTACGCGTGGACACGGAATGATCCAAACATGTAACTTCAATTGCTCATATCTCTCAAACCGGGAAACAAAATCAAATTTCATTAAAAAGACCCATTTGAGATAAAATAAAATAATTTCAAATGAGATATTTTGAACCTTATAGATTTCTCTATGGAGTTCGTAGAACTTGCATGAATTTTTCTAAAGATTGCTGCAAAATTTTGAAACTAAAATATGCTTCAAATCCTCATTCCCTTGGAGTCGTAACCTGAATCTGATACCACTGATATAGATCTTGGGGGGAGGCCCCCAAGATCTAGAAAATTGAAATTCCAGAAGAATAGAGGAGAACACACAGTAAAGAAAACTACAACGATTTTTCTTTATTAAAAAAGAGAATAATTGTAAAAGCTACATTGTGGTGGACAATCTGTCCTTTTACAAAATGCGACTTGTTACTCATAGCCTATTTTGGTTACAATACCACAAGTAAATTCCATGGGTGGGTAAATACCATGGGTGAATGAATACCATGGGTGAATGAATACCATGGGTAGATGTCACTTACAATACCATGGGTAAATTCCATGAGTGGATAAATACCATGGAAGGATGAATACCAAGGGTGGATGCGACTTACAATACCATGGGAAAATACCATGGGTGGATGCCACTTACAAGACCATGGGTAAATTTCATGGGTGGATGAATACCATGGGTGGATGCCACTTCCAATACCATGGGTGGATGAGTACCATGGTTGGATGCCATTTTCCATTCAAATCATTTATACTACTTTGATTTACTTGCTACCTCGCTTGATGCCATCTTAATTTCAATTGTTATCTAGATCATACTCAATTAATATCTGTAAAATTATTATTGCCTATATTTAGACCCTTAAGCCGGGAAAAAAGGGGCTAAATATAACAGATTAACATATTTTCTTTATCGCAGTCAATATGTTACATTGGCGACAAACTATCAACCCAGTCTATCAGCTCATGAGGGTCACAGTGCTATGTTACAAAATGTAATGGCACATTAGAAAAACTATCAAAATTGTTATCTCTTAGTTGTTAAGCTCTAACTTTACATGAAGGATTTTGTATCTAGCTTGGTGTGGAATATACTCTCTTAACTACGATACAAGATTAGTCAAGGAATTGATTTGCATTGCATTGTTGTTGAAATTCCTGTGGCTGAAAACCTTATCCTGCATACTACGTCAACATTTAATTGACATGTTACCGTATCACCTAAACTGAATGCCCTTCAGGAGTCACCAAGTTCTTCGTAGTTCGCTAAAAGATTACCTGTGAAGGCACACCTGTAATTCCCTATCCCCAATGCATAAAGTTTACATGCGGAAAACATATCCAAAGCACGCCTGTCCATAACATTCACGCTTGTATTTTAACCTTGAAAAAATATTCCCCATCCCCTTGTTGAATGCCAATCTTCATGTGGCATTCTCTGTTCTTTGAGAACCCTGCGGGCTAGGAAACAATTGACTTGCCATAAGCTCTAGAGAGATAGCACCAGTGGATGCCATAGTGAGTAGTTTTTTCTTTGCTAGCAGATCTGCGAAGGTACAACTGATTAAAAAACCATTGCAGCTAATCCATAGGAAAAATCTATGCTAGAGGGGTACAGTTCGTAAGTGGAAAACAAGCCATGGTAAAAGCCACTGGATCCAAAATCTAGCGAAGTGCTTATTGAGACCCTGTACAGAGTCACATCATAGTGAAAATTCTAGGTGTGAACCAAACTCTATAGTTCTATTCAGATAATTCTTATCCAACCAACTTTACCATGACCTAGTTATGGTAACTCTGGATTGGATGACCACAGATAACCCTATCACTATGTAGTGAAAGAAGCACTGAGCTAAAAGCAGACAAATTTCCTGAGGCGAGCACGAGAGCAAAGCATCAGGAAGCGAAAGGTAGTCGGGGTTAGGATTGGCCTATTGTCAAGCATGTTAATGTACCAAGGAATGATACCAACACTGACTAGGATGTACCAACGATGAGAACGAGCCTCAACTAGGTCAGAGGTTGGGGGTCAGGACCAACAATAACAAAACTAGTCATGCTAATGGATAGGGCCAACCCCCATTGTGATTTAAATTGACTACTGCCACTAGGGCCACTGAGACACTATTACCTAGATGATGAATGGTCTTGTCACAATGTTATACTTCATGTGGAGGATAGATGACGTATCTTTAAAAATATAATAAATAATTAATAAAAATATACTAACAAAACTAGGCCCGCTCATGGATAGGCCCCACTCCGCCAGGCCTTTCAAATGGCTACTGCCACCTAGACCAATGAGCTACTGCCATGTGGAGGATATTAATGGTTTTCAAAATTTATTATTTATTACAAAATTAGAAATTAGCATATATATAATACATATATGGAAAATTATATAAATGAATAGAAATATAATGCATATATATATCTATATCTATATATATATATATATATTATATATATATATATATATATATAATATATATATATATATATATATATATATATATATATATATATATATATATATATATATATATAATATATATATATATATATATATATATATAGTTAGTCATGGTTGGGACCATACCCGACTCAAGCAGGTTGATGTACCGACGAATTGGTCCGAACTTGACTAGGTCAGAGGTTGGGGTCGAGCCAAAAAACAACAAAAGTGACTGCCTTGATGGATAGCCCCAACTCCAACTGGTACTTGACCTAAATACTTCCATTAACATGTGGGCCATTGAACCACTATGAAGTGGGAAAAGTTTATTAGTTATTATGTGAATAAGATAATTAACTTATTTTTTAAAATGAATAATAATAATATAAATTGCATATATATATATATATATTGAACCTGACTATGTCGGAGGTTGAGCGATGGACCTAGAAAGAACGAAACTGAGTGCCCTTATGGATAAGGCCCACTCCAACTGCCCCTCTAACTAGCTATTTCCACTTGACCCACTAAAGCACTACCACGTGGAGATGCGGATAATGGACGAAGATTCTTTTGAAAATAATATTATTTTATATAAATTATTATATAATGGTAAAAGTATTATTATTACAATAAAATAACAATAATATATATAGTAATCAGAAATTGGTCCCGCCGGTCATGCAAAATATACCACTTGCACAAGAGGAAGCTTGACCATATTCATATGACTTATACTTACAACAATTTAGGGTAGTGAAAGGACTGATGCACCATCACGTAGTTGGTAGTCGGACGTCCAAAAAAAATATTATGCTACAAAGGAATGTTGACCATAGATGGCTTTGAAAACTAGGCAGGAAAAGAGTTATATCATTGATTCACTATTTGGAAAGCAAATCGAGAAAACATGTTGTGTCCGGACTCTTGTTGCTACGTGTTGACCTGTGTCTTCCACTGTGCCACTATGTGATTCCTTCGGTGAATTGGCTTGAGATAATAGGAGGAGATCCATGAGGGGATCGATCCTCAACTACCCATATGCTTAGTTGCTTCATTAGTGCACCAGAACCCTGTGAACCATGGAGGTAGCTACAGATTATTAAAATGGTTGCAGAATCATGTTAATTCCGTAGCTAATGCACTCTTTAATATAACAATAAGGAACATTAATGCATATGAAAAATAAGACATGTAAGAGTTGTTACCTTATCAAAATCTATGATTTACTGCCTTTATTGAGTTGAAAGTGATGATGAAAAGAAGAAAATGGTGGAAAAAGGGTGTCAAAACAAAATAGTTGTGTCAAACCAAAATAGTTATGGAACTCTAATTCCACCACACTGAAGATTTTGTATGTCCTCATACAAATTGCAAAATTGATATCTTGAACTACTGCATTTTCTTGGACACTTATGCCAGTACATCCAACTTCATCTTTTTCACTTTCTTTCCAGTAATTTCCATCCTTGGTTTCCTCATGAGGATCTTGTATTTTAAGTTTATAACTTGTTTCTGTAAAGCCTTTTTTTTTTCTTCAATTTATTGTTCTTATTAAACCACAAACTTAGATGTAAGAGGAGGTTGTCACTCTTATCTATTTGAATTTTGTTTTGTGCTTTCAAGGCTTGATTTTCATTTTTAATGTACCTGTTTAATGTCTCCAGTTCAAAGATTTCTTGTTTTAATATATTGACTATTGGATGTTCTTGTGGCTCATTAAACTGACTTTCTTCTTCCTCTTGAATTCAAATTGATGTTCTTGCTGCTTCCCTTTTCTCGAAGGACTCAATATAATCAGAGATCCCTTGCTGCATCGGATCAATCTCTGGCATTCTTCATCTTGGACTATGAGGAGGAGATGTGACAGTTGGTGATGAAACCCTTGGTGACAAAACCCTTGGAGGAGTTCCTAAATCTTCTTCTTTGGCTTCTAAGTTTTCTTCTTTTTTCTATATTGACATGCTCTGCGCTCTTTGAGGGTAGTCCTTTTTCTGAGTTGAGTCTGGTACTCCTTCTTAACACTATGACATGGGTCTTTTGAGTTTTCTTCCTTTCTGTTTTAGGATTTTCTTCTTGTGATGAAATCTCTGTTTATTTTTTGGCTTTCTTTCTTCTAACATTTATTTTGTTTATTTTTTTCTCTAAAACTTCTGCAATTGGAATGCCATCTTCTGATAATTTTTGTGGTCGCATTGGTTCTTGTTCCTGTGTATTATCAATTTTTATTTTCCTTCCCCTCTTAGGTTTGCTGCTATTTGGCTGCCCATGAGTTTCTTCTTGAAAGTGTTTTCTTACTAAAAATCTCTCCCAATTATCACCTATGTTTCTGAGATTAAATTCAACAAGTATTTTGACTAGACCATGGTGATACATTGTATTATCTATAAACTAGATTCTCCTCTGAACATTTCCTGACATCTTTCTAAGACTATTCAGCAAGAAATATGGAAGTTTGGTCTCATTTTCTTCAAGAAAGATCATTAGCAGCCGAATATGATAGAAAAACATACATCCAAACCTTCCTTGGTAGGTAACAAATTTTTGGATTATTAGAAGTAGGTTCCTCCACTTACTTTTCAATGTCGTGTTTGGGATGCCCTTCTTGAAAATGGCGGTGTCCATGCTTGGTTTCTTCAGGAAAAACTTCCAGTCCTCTATTTCAATACCTCTTTTCTTGAACCATTTATCTCCAATCTGCGGTAGTCCAGTGGCTTCGACTATTATTGACTCTGTCACTATGAATTTGATGTCCCCTATCTCCCTTCCACTCCATCAAAGTCCCTGGCGAAGGATTTGGTCACTTCTCTATGGAAGCCATCAAATTTCTCTACAAATTTGAGCCACTGTGCTTTCTGTTGTAATTTTTTTGTTTGTGGACACCCCTCCAAAAATTTCTTTCCTATCGGCTCTATTCTGACTATCACACTCATGGCCGAGAAGATTTGTATCACAATTGTTTTGTTTGATAGGGTAGGATGGCTTGGTAGGGTTTTTAGAGTGGAGAGGTCGAGAGTGCAAGTGATGGAACAATGAGAGCATAGGTAGTGAGGGTATAAGGGAATGATGTAGAATCTATCTGTTAAGATCATTCATATGTATGTTTGGGCGACTGATTCAATGGATCGGGATATGAATTATGATGACTAGAAGTGAATGACAAATTTATGCAAGATTTGATATGACATGACCAACACTTTGCAATAATGATTTTGATCTTTCGGTAGTACTATGTCTTACAATTCATATATGTAATGTTCTGATCCCTATTATTAAATTAAAGAAGTGCATACCTTTGATTTATTTTCTTGCTAACCTTTGGTTGCCTTTTATATTGTCTTCAGGTACTTTTTAGTGGAGGGAGTCAATCATTCCTTCAATTGCATCATCAGAGGTGTCTGTCACATTGGTTGCAGAAAGTCATCAGAGCTATAGAAAATCAATGTTTCTGTAGCTATTTATTCTTTTTGAAAAGAAAGCAATAAAAGAAAATGGGATTCTAGAAAATGGAATACAAAGAAAATTTAATATGCCAAGAATTCTTGGTTTTCATCTTGAATTTTTTGCATAAACATGGCCAAAAATTTTTGGTTTTTCATGTTTATTATTATTATTATTATATATAATATAATATATATATATAATATATTATATATATGAAAAATAAAATTTTAAGGTGGAGAAGCAGAAGAATTCTTCTCAACCAACTTCAAATCAAAGTTGTCCTGGAAAATCTTTACAAATTCCTCTTTTGTCATTGCCTTGTGATAGATCCTGAGTCGATGTCCATTCACTAGGAGAGGAACTTTTTCTTCATCAATAGTCCTAATTCTGATTGCTCCATTATCAAAAACATTTTCAAAAGCCAATGAGTTTGAGATTTTCCTTGGAAATTTTGAACTTTGAATCAAAGAGTAATGCCCAATCTCCTGGCTGAAATTTTCTTTCTTTGATGTATTTATTGTGCCATCTGGATTTATGTTGTTGGACTAAACTAATCTTCTAGATAGCATCTTGCCTTATTTCATCAAGCTCATTGAGTTGTCCCATTCTTTTCTTTTGTGCTTCTGATAAGTCAAGTCCCAACTTGACTATTGTCTTGTAGGTCTGAATCTGGCACTCAATTAGAAATAGGACCTTCTTCCCATAAACAAGGTTATAGAGAGTATGTCCTGTAGTGTTTCTCCATGTGGTACAATGGCCCCATAAAGCTTCTGGAAGCTTTTATGCCCAGTCCCTTCTGTGAAAGTGAATTGTCTTGCTAAGGATTGCTTCAATCACTTTGTTGGTAGACTCTACTTGTCCATTTTCTTGTGGATAGTATGGAGTAGACATCCGATGCTTGATTTTATATTCTTCTACTATCTTTTGCACTACTCTAGATGTAAATTGCTTTCCTTGATCTGTTACAATTTCTCCTGGGACACCAAAATGAGTAAAACTATCCTAAGAAGGAAATGAAACTACAACATTTTCAATAGAAAAATAAAGTGCTTTAGCTTCTAACCATTTAGTAACATAATCAGTGCATACAAGAATATATCTTTTCTGTTTTGAAGATGGATTAATTGGTCCAATAAAATCCAAAGCCCATTTTTTGAAAGATTTGATGAGTACCTGAGGCTTAGTGGCATTTCGTCTGAGGGAATAGGTTTCCCCATTCTTTGACAACTATCACACAATAATATCCTAAGAGAAGGACTTTATAATCAATTATTTTTTTAGAAAAATGACCCCCACATGGTTCATCATGGCATGCTTTAAGTATTTCAGGTATTTCATCTTCTTTTACACACCTTCGGATGATGAGATATGGTCTTGCCTTGTATAATTCTTTATTTATCCACGAATAAGATGCACTTGTTTTTGATTATTCTTTTGTTTTCTCTAGGAAACAAATAGGAGGGTAACTTTCCTGAAACTAAATAATTGGAAATATATGCAAACCAAGGTGATTTAGTAGGCACTGCAAAAAGATATTCATCGGGAAACTTATCCTCTACATGTATATCATTGTTATCATTTTGAATTCTAGATAAAAAGTCAACAATTGTGTTTTTTTTCCAGGTCGGTCTAGAATGATGATATTGGATTCTTGTAACAGTAATAGCCATCTTGTCACTCTACCATTAGTAACTAGTTTATTCATTAAATATCTAATGGAATAATGGTCTGTATGAATGAAAGTTTCATAGCCAGTAATGTAATGTCTAAATTTATTAATGGCATGAATGACAACTAAAAACTCCTTCTCAGTTACAGTATAATTTAGTTCTGCAGGAGTTAAATTTTTAATGGTATACTAAATGGCATAAGGAGTGAGGTATTTTTGTCTTAACACATCTCCTAGAGTTGTATCTGAAGCATTAGTTGATATATGAAAAGGCAATTTCCAATTAGGTCCTTTTAAGATGGGTGATTCAGAGATCTTCTTTTTCAAATTTACAAAATCCTTTTAACAATTAGAGTTCCAACTAAATTCACAGTCTTTGGTGTGTAATTTGAAGAGTGAAGATGCAACCTTTGTGAAATTTTCTATGAATCTTGTATAATATCTAGTAAAACCAAGAAAACTCCTAACATCTCGCTGACAACTTGGAATTGATAATTTGGAAATAACTTCTACCTCAGATGAGTCTACCTTAATTCCATTTCTTGAAATATGGTGACCTAAAACAATTTCTTCATTAAACATCATAAATTTTTTTTCATGACTTAATGAAAGCTTTTCTTCTTTGCATCTTTTGAGAACTTTTTCTAAATTTTCAAGTGCTTCTTCAAAATAATTTCCATAAACTGTAAAATCATGCATATACACTTCCACACAATCATGCATAAGATCAGAGAAAATTCCTAGTACTGCTCTTTGGAATGTTGTTGGAGCATTGCATAATCCAAAAGGAAGTACTCGGTAAGCATAAGTCCCCCATGGACAGGTAAATGTGGTTTTGTCTTGATCTTTAGGTGCTACCTGAATCTGACTATACCCACTAAAATCATCAAAAAATGAGAAATATTTCTTCCTTGCTAATGTATCTAAAAATTGATCTATGAAAGGAAGTAGAAAGTGATCTTTTAAAGTTGCTTTATTCAATTCCCAGTAATCAATGAATATTCTCCATTTTCCATTTTTATTAGGAATGATTACTAGGGGTGAAACCCATTGACTGTTTGATATTGGATAGATGAAATTTACATTTAACAGTTTCTGCAATTCTTCTTTAACAATTTCTTTTAAGTTTGGATTCATTCTTCTTTGTGGTTGTCGAACTTGTATAATATTTTCTTCAATATAGATATGATGCATGTAGGTTTTAGGATCAATTCCTTTCATATTAATGTATTTCCATGCATATGCAGAAGAGTGTTTTTTCAATATTTCTACCAGTTTCTTTTTCTGTAATTCTTCTAGGTTTTCATTGATGTTCAAGGTTTTTCCTGGAAAACTTTCTATTGAAGAATTTCCAAAATTTTCCATAGAATGTAAAGACATTTGTCTAGATGATAGATATTCAATATTACATTGTTCTTAAAATTTTTGACTATCGTCACAATATAAAGAGGGTTCATGATTTTCTATTGAATTTAAAATTTGATCCTCATTTATTTGTGCAATAGTGAAAATTGGTTGTATATCATTATCTTCATTTTCTACTTCTATCATTGTTTTTGCAGGTCGGTACAATGTAAATTTATTTGTTGAGCTTCCATCTGAGATAAACATGTTTTCTGATCTACAGCTGGTAAAGGCATCGACTGTAGCTAACCATGGCCTCCTTAAAATTAGTGGATGACCTCCTAAATTATTCTTGGGGGTTAGGATCATGAAATCAATAGGATATTCCCAAGAATCTAAGGATACATATATATCTTCTAACACACCATCGGGTTTAATTACAGATCTGTCTGCTAATTGTAACAATGTTGGTGTATATTGAAGATTAGGAAACTTCAATTTATCCATAGTTTGTTTGCTCATTATGTTTATGGCTGCCCCTAGATCAACCAGAGTGTTTGGTATTTCAGTTCCATTGATGTGTGTTTTTACAATGGGGCTTCCTAGATCTAATATTTATGAATTGTTGTCTTCCCCATCATAATAGCTGCAATTTTCCTGACTAGTTGAATTTTTTTATTTTTTTTATTTTTCTTCTTGATCCTTTAGTACTCAATTCCCTAATTCTTTTTGTAAAAATTGGTATTTCTTTTATTGTTTGTAATAAAGGAATTTTTATACATACATGTTTCAATTCATCTAACATATCATAATCAGGCAATATGATATGTTTTTCTACTCCTTTATCAATTTTCAATCTTTCAGGAAAAGGTGGTCTTGAGATAGATACTGAAGGTTGTTCTACAATAGGAGTATTATTAGAATTTGTGGGACTTTTTTTTTGTTACAATATTTTCTTTCTGAGGAAGGGAAATTTCTTCTTCAGAGTTATTATTATAATTTTGAGGATTCTTTTTTGTTTCCTGAATAAAAATAGATGGTTTCTTCCTTTCTAATACTCTACCAGACCTTAATTGAACATTATTCAGATCTAATGGATTTAACATATAAGTTTGAGGATTTTGTCCTTCTAAGTTGTAAATAGGTTGTGAAGTTTTATTGTTTGGATTTGGGAGTGGTTGAACGGGTAATTTATTTGGTCTTTGTGCAAATGGTAGAGAAAGTACTATTGTGGATTTGCATTTTGAGCTTGAGCTTGAGGTAACTGGCTGGTTTGAGGGAAGTATTGTGGTGGAAAAGTTGGATAATATGGAAGATATTGTTGATATTGAGAATATATTCCATAAGGATTTTTCCATCCTTGGTTCCAAGATTGTGGTGGTTGAGTCCAAGGTTTCCATGGCATGGGTGGCTTCCAATTATTTACTGAAGATTGTGAAAATTGTTGAGGATTAAAACCTTGAGTTTGATTTTCTTGAGGATTTTTACATGGCCTTTTGGCAATAAAGTAAAGGGGGTCTACCTGATTTGGCATTCCTTCCTCACTAAACACAACCTTAAGACCTGGTATAGAGGGGAATTCTTTTGTATCATGATTTTTCACACATATAACACAGGTTTATATGCTTTTTAAATCTAAAGGACATTCTCTTAGAGCATGTTTCTTTCTACACCTAGGACAAAAGATGAATAATGCAGCATTTTAGGCTTTTTGCTTGTTTTGTATTTTAAGGGTGTCAATTTTCTCACTGAGACTCCCTAAAATATTTGTTTTAAAGTTATCAAGCAAACTACCTATTTATGCCCTACTTACTGTCCCGACTGTAGATTCATTTACGCTTGACAAAAGAGGATCCCTTGAACTTTTTCTTGTTCTTGCTTTACCACTTGAAATATGTATACATAGATCACATATATCTGCAAAGGGTAACTGAAAAATATATCCTTTTCTCATTAGATTGAGAATATCAAACCACTCATCTTTAATGGAATTGAGTAAGATAGCTTTCCAAGTTTCCTCATCTAAATTATTCATTTTTGCCCTTTTGATATTATAAATAAATCCCTCGACAAAGTATTCAATATTCTCACCTTCCTTTTGTACCATTTTGAATACTACATCTTTGATGCTATGGTGCATACAATAATCCTTATATTTCTCTAAGAATGCATCTTTCATTTGTGCCCATGTCCTTATAGAATTTGTTTAAACTCATAAGCCATTTTAATGCTGCATCCTTTAAGGTGGCAGGGAACAATTTTAGTTTTTGAGCATCATGCAGATAGTCATATGATCTACATAATACTTCAAATTCAAAGAGAAATGTCTCTGGGTCTTCACTTCTTATTCCATGAAAATTGGGGAGAATAGAGGGTGAGATGCTCTTCGTTGTTAATGTTGTATCCTCATCAAGGATAGGGAATCCAAAAGGTTTTGGATCTCCTCTTCGTCTGCCTCTACCACCCCCTCTTCCACCTCCTTTGTTTCCTCCTCCTCCTCCTCCAATCCTATGTTTTTCACCATTGACATTGTGTACTTCTCCTTCTCCTTTTTTAACCGTGATGGATTCCTTAGAGGAGATATCTAGTTCTACAATAGGATTATCTAGTTTTTCTTTGAGTTTTTTTGGTTCCTCTATCAATGGTTTGAAGTAAGTTTCTTCCTCTTCCTCTTCAGAAGGAACTTCTAACTCTTGAGCTAGAAGTTGTTCTCCAGTTGAATATAGAAAAATTATTCCAGTTGTTGGAGATGTAGGATCTTCTTCTATCACAACCTCTGTTGATGAGGTTGGCGAACCTTTAGATTCGATTTCAAATCTTAAGACTTCAGGAAGTCTATATTGGCCTGCTATGGATGGAATTCGAGTTTGTGTGGGGGATATGGCACTACGAGGTCGTGTGAAGTGAGTGATGATGTAGGAATTGAACTTCTTCCCCAACCTACAAATCTACCTCTAGAGTCTCTTTCCCTATGCATGTCATGTTTTTTTATTTTTTATTTTTATTTTTAATTTTTTTTTTTAAGGATTCTATTTACGCTTCCCTGTAAATGATGCCAAAATGTTTGGTCAATTTAATGTTCTTAAATTGCAAGCATAGTTTATCGATCGGAGTTGGTAAACTTATGAAGTGAAGGTGCACTATATATTCTATAAGCCTATTCTTTCTTTTAGTAAGATGATGGTTATGTTTGTTTTGAGATTTTTGTTGTTATCTAGGTTTTTGTTAGAGTTAGATCTCTACAAATTAATACTTGAAAGTTAAGCTACTGTTAGAATAAGTGGCAGTTAAGATTCTGTTAGATTAGTTTGTCGGATCATATCTATTTGAGTATCATTCTAAAATTAATTAATTTATTCATCCTAAAATTATGAATCTATATAAACACCTTGCTGCTTATGAAACAGAGTATTAGAATTCAAACAAAAGCTTGTCTACAAAATATATATACAAATTATGATATTAAAGAGTATGAAAGAAATCTCTAATTACAAACTGTAGAGTGATATAAATTCTAATTCTAGAAATCATGGAAAGACTATATCAAGCGAAAAACGTTGAAGGACTAAACTATTAAATGACTGCAAGCATAACGAAATATGAAATGGTAAACGAGATAATCTGAGTTATACGAAATACTGAAAACAACGAAGTAATTAAACTAGAATGCAGTGATAGCAAAAAACATTTGAATGAAAACAATTATAAATCAACGAAATGAAAATAAACTAAAAACCTTGACTGTCTACAAGGGCCCTCTACATCCAGTAGGTATGATTCACAATCACATACACACTGAATTAGAAAAGTAACTTCAATTTAATACAAGAACGAAGGTCTGGTTCACAATTTCTTCAACAATTAACTAATACTTCCTCCCTGATATCGTTTACAAAGAATATATATTTATACAAAATGTGTGCTCAATCAGTTGAAACTTCTATGCTTACAGGTTTGTTGTTCAATCCTAATTCAAATATGAAACTAGGCAGGAAAAGAGTTATTTTGTTGATTCTCTATTTGGAAAGAAAATCGAGAAAACATGTTGTGTCCGGACTCTTGTTGCTACGTGTTGACCAGTGTCTTTCACTATGCCATTGTGTGATTCCTTCGGTGAATTGGTTTGAGATAATAGGAGGAGATCCATGAGGGGATCGATCCTCAACTACCCATATGCTTAGTTGCTTCATTAGCGCACCAGAACCTCGCGAACCATGGAGGTAGCTGCAGCTTTATAAAATGGTTGCAGAATCATGTTAATTCCGTAGCTAACACACTCTTTAATATAACAATAAGGAACATTAATACATATGAAAAAAATAAATGTAAGAGTTGTTACCTTATCAAAATATATGATTTCCTGCCTTTATTGAGTGAAAAGAGGAAAATGGCGGAAAAAGGGTGTGAAAACAAAACAATTATGGAACTCTACAGGGCCTTGGCCCCGCGACAAATAATCAAGCTGAGTTCGTAGCATTGTGGAAAGGTATAAAGTTAGCACTATCTAAGAAAATCTACAAATTATTGGTTTTTGGCGATTCAATGATTTTCATTCGACAAGTAATCAAAGCTAAGGAAGCGACATATTGAGAGCATTCTTCCACTCTCCAAAGGATTTCCATAATTGCTTCATAATTTTAGTGCCTTGAGCTTATCCATGCGTATTGTCATTTAAGTTTGGTGGTCGACGTATTGGAAAAAAAAGGGAACTCCCTCGGGCAGGTAAGAATTGAAAGAAATCATGGTTTAATAAACTACGACCCCATTTCTTAAACATGCTTAGTTTCCTAAGTTTTGTGAATGACATCCAAATGATGGTTGGTACTAGTATCACAACTCTCCTTAGTTGCACTCTCTCATCACCCTTCATGGTATGTTATTGAAACATTTATTAAGATTGAAGATCGTCGAGCGCTGGTAGAAATTTAAATCTTCGTCGTCTATTTTCAAATTCTCTTCTTGGTGGTGTCTTCCTTGCAACAAGTGGCTTGAATTCACATTTATATTCTATCCAGAGAAGTATTCATATTTGTTTTGTGGTGGTTTGGAGGGGGTGGAATTTACCATGGATAAGACTTTCCATTCATTGAGTAGATGTCTGGAGTTAATATTTCCACCCTGTTTTTACTGTCAACAATATTCTCTTTTCCCTTTTGAGGACATGGGTACATATTTGGATCTCAAGTCTCAGTTCGGCTCGTGTCAACGTCCCTGTGTGGTTTATTTATTGCTAATTTAGGTTCTCTTTGCAATTCATGGAGTGTTGTTTTTTTCCTAATTATGAAGATTGGTCTAGTATTTGATAGAATTCTGGACTCGACCAAGGCCTTGCTGGAGGATAGGAAAACACAAGATGATATGGTGGAGAGGAAACATTAGTCTTTACAACTCTTTATGGAAGTAAAATTTCTTCGACACCTCAACACCATGGAATTCTCGATGAATGGGTTATGCGAGGAGCTATCTTCCCTCAATGCTTGGGTTACATTAATGGAAAATTTTGTCATTGGAAGTATTTGGCCAAGATGGTATTGGACCCAGCTTAGCTTAGGAGAAATAAAAAGGTCATCGCTGTCGAGGTGATGATCCTATAGGAAATGGTTGAATTTGATTTCAATGGTCGTTGTGGTTGTTTTTCTTTGGTTTGGTTGTTTGCTTAATTTGTCTTATGTTTCCATGCAAACATCATTTGATTCTTAGTTCCTTTTGTAAGTTATTAGTGGATTTTTTTTGTATAGGCAAGAACTATAGTGTTAGGAACGGTTTTTTGGTTGTATGGGAAGATGAATAATATCGTGTTCAAATCTCAGAATACTGTTATAAGGGTTCTGCCCCATAATCCAACCTTTTGTTAATACAAAATCTATAATCGTTCTTTTTATAAAAAGAAGAAGAAGAGTTGGGAAAATTGTTATTCAAAAAGTTGAAAAAATGAAATTATTGAATGATACATTTTGTAGTTATATTAATTAAAATTCAAAATGTGATATTGTTTAAAAGTAATATTAATCAAGGTAAAGGGTTTTATAATTGAACATGTTGGTGTGGTTTTTTATTTTATACAATGAATTACTCATAAGGTTTTAGCAACATGTTGAGTGCTTTACTCAATATCTGGGTGTAATGCAGAAGCAATATTTTTACTCCAACATGTGTGAATGCTTGATTCAATATCTAGGTGCAAAGACGTGGAAAATATATCTAAATATGAAGAGGATGGTGCAACATAGTGAGAAAGAGAACATTGTTGTTGAATATGGTGAAAACAATAAGAAATGTTTACTTAAAATGCATCAATACAAAATGTTCTACACAAGAAAAACCAAATACCTTAACAGTAAATCCAAGCAGTGAGAATTAAATCCAAATTGGATTTAATCAAAGAACTAAAAAAATATGTAAAGTACATAAGTTTAATTACAAATATATATTCATGTAATCAATATGAATCTAAACAATTAAATATCAAATAAGCAAAGTTTGGTGATTAAAGTTAAAGATACGAGACAAATATATAAATGTTAAGGTTTTAAAAGGTTTCATGAGTCCAAGATCACAATATTGTTATCATATGCATACATAGCTCTTGTAAACTCTAGTTAATTACACCTATTTAATTGAGTCTTTGGAATTTGAGGTTCCACTTTTCTCTAGTTGAATGATTCAATTATTGTTACCATTTGATGTTAAAAGTTAGTTGGCGTAATTGGGTAGCCTATAGTTTTCATTTAGTTTGCAAAATTTGGAGCTTATAGGATTCAATTGGTGGACATCAATGGGTATCTCATATGTTTGACATCAAAGAACAACTTATTCTTCTAGGTTCAATCTTAGAATTCCACAATTTCAATTTTATATGCTAGATTGATCATTGCATATGTATTAATATTGTACAAACTAGTTACATATAGAGCTAGGTGTGGCCTACCAAAATAGGAAACTAAACTACACCTAAATGTCATGTAGTATAGAGAAAAACTTTGAGTATATGAAATGACATAGTTTTCCAGTTGTCAAAAAATCACGTAATGTCCACATATATAGTGAAAAGATATGAAACTAAACAAAAAATCAAGATGCAAAAGCTTCATAGGAAATCAAAGAACCTTGTTGTAATGCCCCTACTTTTTTGATAATGTAAATATATATGTAACCTTTATATTAGTCTGGTGATCCGGAAATATATGATGTGGCCTGTGCACCCATGTAGTGAGTGTTGGATGGACTTTGGGGTTAGTTACCTAGATACTTTTATGCTAATTTTAGCTAAATTGTTGAGAATTCCAATATGTAAACACTATATATTTCTACATATTTTTTGATATATTAAGAAAAACGATAAGGTTGACTGCAAATCCCACTCCATGTAAAGAGTATGGGGGACAACAACCCCAGAGGCAAAAAGGGAAACAATTGGGTTTGGTGTAGTGCACCCTAAGGCCCACCTAACTTTAGTGAGTGCCACATGACCAGTTAGATCCATGCATGTGAAAAGGATGATGGTTTTGTTTTGAAGCGGGATTATTTAGTAACAAATTTAGGGGATTGAATTTGGTAACTAATGGCTAGTGAGTTCTGGGGTTGGACTTTGGAATTGGCGAGGTGTAATTATTAAGTTAACCATACTGAATGGAAGAATCTGGTTTTTATACAATCTCTAGTGGCTTTGACGGTTTGTTGGCCCTAATTATGGCTTGGTGCCATGGATTTCTAGTGGTGAATTTCGTTCATAGATAATCGGTGAGTTCTAGTTGGTGCTCTAGTACCAACAGTGGGGATTTTTGTTCAGATGTTGGCATTTGGACACCAGACAACAATGGAGTTATTGATGTTGCAGTTTGATATTGTTCTGTACAATCGTAAGCCCCCCTGGAAGGTGGATACCATTGAGGGACTTGGACTGCGCCACTTGGGTGTCGGTTAGAGGAACATAAGCCTGTGGCTGGAGACTGAGAATGTTGGGGTGGGTGTCATATCCAAGGCTTTGTTGTTGATGGTTAATTGTTACCTATGGATTTGTTGTCCCAACTTGGGGGTGACCCATCGTTGAGATTATGAACCACATGGTCTATGGCCAGGAGGAACATGGAGAAAGTGAAACCAATCGACGTTTTTCAACAAATAAGTATTTGAATTATTGTACCTAGCTATTATGTGTGCTATATGTTTAGTTAATGTTTTATGTTTCCACTGTGGTTATTTGATTACTTTTATACGTAGTGTATAATGTTGCATGAAATTTAGTGTTGCATATCATATTTAATTAAAATTGTTAGTATCAGGTTAAAACCTATGGAATAATCAAGCATGTACACTTCTGCGGTTAAAATAATGAGATGTATGCAATACTGTTGAGTGGTATTTCCCGACAGAGAACCAAGGACACTACATATTGGTATCAGAGCCAAGTTTCAACATTGGAAAAAAGGAGATAATCATGAGAGAAACAAGGAAAATGAAGGGTGGCACACTAAAGTAAAGGTACTGGCGAGCAAGATAGGTAGTTACAGACTTGTGAAAAATAGTTACAGGTTAGTGTTGGGCAGTGAGAATTGTAAAATTTATAGCACGGAGGAATAGAAGAAAATCACCTGAACTTCAAAAGGCCATTATTCTCCACCCATAGAATATAATTTGGTATATATTGGAAATAAAATTTCAGGAACATTGTAAATAACCACCCAAAATTATGAATTGAAGCTTAAATTTCAAGAAAATTACGAAGAAATGCTACAGGAGTTTTAAGGTGTAAAAAACACCTAATAGCCTGCAAAATTTCAAAGGCCATATATTTCAGCTTAGACATCAGAATAACACAATTGGATAGTCAATATAAAGCTATTGAAAAGGAGAACAATTTGCAAAACCCATAATTTAAAATTTAGTAAGAAATTTGGGAGAAAAATTGTAGGAAAAACTACAAGTAATTAACAAGAAAAATTACATAATCACAGATAGGAGTCCAGAAGATGCCCAAGAGCATTACAATGAAGAGGAAGCAATCAAGGCTATGAACATAAGCATGAGTAATGCTAAAATAAAATCTAATGGTCATGGGTTGGAACAATCTAAGGGTTGGGATTTGGAAGAAACTGTGAAGAGTTCTAATTGGAAGTACTCAACTATAATGATAACATTGAGAAGCTAGTGAAGGAACAACAACAAATTAATAAGAAAATTTTACGTAGTTTGAATAAAAGTCAAAGGGAATTGGATTAGAAAATTGATCCCAAGCAAGCACATGATCACACTGCCATATTTAAGGACAAATATGCTAGAATTTGTAGGTGCTCTAAGAGTGCTTCTTATCAGCACTATCACTCAGCTAGGAGAGAAAGTGAAAGGGATTATTCTACTACAAAAATTGACCATAGCCCTAGTGTGTCACCACTTAGAAAAGCTAGAAGAAGAGCTGTTAGGGAGAGCTTGCAAGGGGAGCTAAGAAAAATCAAGCCCCCCACCTTTAATGGGGAAAACAAGAAAGGGGAAGAAGCAAAGACTTGGTTGCTAGAGATGAAGAAATATCTTTAGCTATTCAACTATTATTCAAATCTAGAGGCTAAAATTTCCATATCTCACTTGAGGGAAAGACCAATCTATAATGGGAGAAAATTAAGTCAATCAAGCATTTTGATGAAAGACAAATTTCCTAGAGGAAATTCAAAGAGTATTTCAAGAGGAAGTATTTGTCTGAACGCTATTATGAGTGGAAAATGCAAGGATTTTTCAAGCTTTAGCTTGGAAATATGACCATAGAGGAGTATGGTTGGAAATTCAATGAGCTACTAAGGTATGTCAAAAATTTATTAAGGATGAAAAGGTTAAAATACAAAGGCATATCAATGTATTACTCTATTTTTACATTAATAAATTGAAGTACAATGAGACAAAACCCTAGAGGAAACTATGAGGAAAGTAGAAAAATTGTATGAACAAAGCAAAAGTAGACCAGTGTTGTAGAAAAATATACGCAACAAGAAGAAGCATTTTATGGAGTAGAGGAAAACAAGTTTTAAACCCTTACCATTTAAGAATGATCCTTGGGCAGGCTAACAAGTAGCACCAACTTCTAACCAACCACAAAAGAAGTATTTTGTTGAAAAGAAGATTCAATTTCCACCCGTTAATTGTTGGAGTTGCAAAGGGTGTAACACCCTCCTCCCACATCTACCAAGAAACTGACTAGCTGGGGTAAACATGCGACAAGAGGCCACTATGATATTATTCGACCTCCTAATTCATGTTAAGGAAGTGGAACATATGGAAACACACCTTACAAACATTCAACATCAGCATTAGGACCCTCAACAACCAATCCAACCTTTTAGACAACCAACCTCTTGGTCCCCCTGAACTTTTGGACAACTTGACCTCTAGAAGCTCTCATTCTATGGGCGTGATAGCATCTAGAGACCTCTGGATTCTCTCACAGGCCTTCAAGCCAGCGTCCAAGGACTCTTTTTCTCATTTTTGTGCCATCGTCCCTTAGAATTAAGCCACATTTTCAGGCCCAGAGAACAGGTCACTACCCATAATTGCATGGTACCTTCAAAACAGTAAATTAACAAGGAAATGGTAGTTAAAAAGTAATCATTTGAATGAAACCTTGATTGGAACCCTACTAGAAATGACATGAATTTTGTCAAACATATAACGAATATGTGATCTACAGGTGTAAATGGTATATTTCAGCATAAGGGTCTCATACTTAGCTGAGAATCACTAAGAAACATTGATGCCTCAACACATCAACCACCATTTCATCCATTAGGTCATAGATACATTGATCAATCATTTACAAGTGAAAACATGCTGAGAGAAATATATAGGTTCTATCATAAAACACATAAGTAACCAACAGAATAGTAACAAAAATACTCATGAAATTACAACCATATAAACCGCATATAAACCAATATAATACCCATAGAAATATAAGGAGAAATAACCTCATATTGAGGATGCAAAATCCAAACCCAGGATGGGACTTCCATGTTCCACCTGACTGTAGAATGGCTGAGTCAAACATTTCTTCAACCATTCATCCCCATGCCGTATTCTAAGCATGAATGTGGGATCTCATAGAGCATATCAATCAAAACTCATCTAGTGCTTCTAGAGGCCATCCACCTCAACCCATCAAATAGTGATTCCACCTCACGGTTGGACATCACAGAACCATCATTAGATTGGTCTCCATCCAAGCCTTCTAGGGCTTCTAGAGCGTTTTCTCCAACCAAGGCTTCCATAACTAGTAACTCAACCCACATTTGCAGTCAGAATTCCAAAGCATTTTTCCAACCATGAATTATAGGACTAGTAATTCAACCCAAGATTTTATAGGGCTTCTAGAGTGTTTGTCCAACCAGAGATTCTAGTAACTAATAACTCAACCCAAGCTAAGGAACATGATAACCAACAAAAACAAAACAGGGAAATAAAACCACAACCTCCATGGTTATCCAGGAAATGGCAAGGATAGGAAACCCACTTTCAATCCAGGAAATTCTCCATGCCAGTGATAGATCATGACAAAATATCCACATGCATATGCCATGCATGCCAAGACTAGTGAGGAAAACATACATGCAACTCAGTACCTACAAGAAAATCCTGCAGTAGATGTTGATCCCGACACCCACTTGCTCTTTCCTACTCTTCCTTTGCCTTCTTTCACTAGGAATCCAAGTATGCCACACCTTCCAAGAGTGCTCTAAGAAAACTCTAATTATCCAAGAGTATGAGAGAGATAGAGAATAATGAGAGAGCTCCAAAACTGAACTGACAAAAGATTACCAACTGACCCTCATAAGCCTTTTTATGAATGAGGCCTCTATTTTCTTCATTTTCCTCCTCACATGCAACTTGCGACCTTTCACCTTCCTTTTCTCCTAATTTCCATTATTTTCATAAATAAATGTACCAATAATGAAAATTTTCCTTTCCAAATCCTCAGCCACTATCTTTGCCAATTTCCTTAGCCATTAATAACCAAATGAACACCCACCCTAGGAACCAAACCAACATGAAAACATAACAAACATAACATCATAATGACATGACACCCATACTACTTATTGGAGATTTATAACATAGCTCGTGGCAGTATTTGCATCCATATACATATGTACATATACCAAAATCACCAAACATATACCAAAACATATACCTAGATATATTGTTGGGCATGGAATCCCCCCAAGGCATGTTTTGGGGATTAAAGCCCAAGTTTTGACCAAATCTTCTTGTAAAATGTCCGTGAATTGTGGAAGCAGGAAATTATAATAGAGTCACAGGGTTGTCCACCCTAGTTTTTGTAATGTAATGTTAGCTGGATAGACTTGCCCATGGTCAGCGGACCATGGGATTGTATAAATAGAGCAAGGCTCTAAGTGTATAAGAGAACTAATAGAAGATAAAAGAGAAGAAGAGGAGACATCTAAGTGATTGAGTCGAAGTGTAAAGTGTGTATGTGGGTCTTTTGTGGCCACAACCACCACCCTATTAAAACCTGCTTTGGTGGAAAATTTGAATGGGTCCCCTAGAAGTTTGATATTTAATTTCTCCGAATGATAACTCTTCGAATGATCTATTTTTATCCAAGGATTTTAACTCTCTATCGAGTCAAATATTCAACTCTTAATGGTTAAGGCCCCCCCTGAATAAATCTCTGCAACATGATTCATTTATAATCCAGTCTAGCCCTTCATTCATATCTTTCATTAGGACTTTTTCAATCCTCATAAACCTTCATGGTGCTCTATGCCTACACATATAACCAACCCCAACTCTTTACTATGGTCGTATGTAGACTGAACCCACAAAACCTTCTATCACACCTTTATTTCTATTATAACACTTTTGTAATAGAAATACTTTTCAAGCATATTTAACTTACCTTTTCCACGCTTTTTCAGTCCTTATAAATTTCTCGATGCCTGCCTTTATCACTATCGCAATCTCTCAATTTCCACGGTTACACTGCGCCTTCCGCCCTTGCATCCGATAAGAGAGGACCTTTCGGAATTCAAATGTAATTAACCACATCCATATCTTTTTGGCTCCATCGTTACATTGCTTATCACAATCACTTGTCCGCTCCCCCATTGCAAATTGCAATCGACGGAACCCAAGGCTCATACATAAAGCACGATGTGATATGGCGGACCTACTGGGGTTATTAAATGCAGCACACATGATTTCGGGTTCGAAGCCCATCGCAAATCGCAATCGGTGGAATTCAAATCTTATACATACGGCATGATGTGATATGGAGGACCCGTTGGGATTATTAAGCATAGCACATATGATTTCGTGTCCGAAACCCATCGCAAATCGCAATCAGTGGGACTAGGGGTGATGTTACATATGACTTCCCGCTACGATGTGCGATTGCGACTTGATCGCATTGCAACCTTGGCTGAACCAAGGGCCGATTCTTTCACACTTGTTCCTTTTTATTTTATAAAAGTTTTATTGAGGGCAAGATTTGTGTTTTTAGGAATTTTTATCATATTTTCATAAGCTTAGCTGATGTTGATTATTTCTATAGGTGAGGACCAAGAGAAAGAAAGCGACGTCGAAGAGCAGATGCGTAAGCATCAAGAATGGCTTCGGGTAAAAGATGCATAAGCGGATCTGAAGAATATATATATGCAGGTGTACTATATTTAAGATCTGGCCTTGGGTGTTCACTATTGGGTTTCCATGCGTTACTTGTGTATTCCAAAAAAATTATGTTGTCCCAAGTTTCATCACGAGGAGATGACACGAAGTCATTCTCCTTTCCATTGGAATCCATTCATTTCCCCTAGGAAATAGAAAACTCCAGCAAATATGACCTCGACGTGTCAGCAGTTTCACCTACCATTCTAAGTCTGTATATTTTGATTTGTATATTGAAAAGGGGAGGAAGGTGGAAAGTCGGGGGGAAGACGGAGGAGCAGTATTTTTCTGCATAAATATTACCTCTAGAGATGGGAGGAGGGCTTTTCTTGGGTGTCAATTTTATTATGCTAATAAAGAACACTGTTTCGGTCAAGAAGAAGCCTTTTTTCAGATTCATTTTCCTTTTTCTTTCATGTTTGGAATCAGGGTGTTGTGACTAGCATGAGGATATATATGTTTTGTTTTTGTGCAGAGTGATAACAGACAACTTATGACTAGTCCTAGTTATTTGAATATAATTTGTTATCATGGTTAACTCATGAGCGGTCTTCAATTCGAAGCTATATTAAACATCAGTTGCAAGTTTTATTTGTAGAACAAGGAATGTGTATTCTTGTATGAATAATTAGATTGTAATCAAGCTGAAATACAGCCTTGTTCATCGGTGAACTCAGAAATTGATTCATTTGGACTTGGAATCTATATATATGATATTTAATCTCTTTTGATTATGCTCCTGCAAGATAGGTTAGAATAGTTAAGATTAACACAAGTAGGTAGAATCAGTATAGGTAGAGCTTAGTGCATATAGGTTAGTTGTTTCTTTTGTTGATTTACTTGAAGTCTTCCTCCAAGAAGCAATCTTTCAACATCTATAACAATTCATGGGATCCTTTAAAACTCCGTTGGAACTAGCCACTCCAAACGTAAGTGGATCTAATTGGGGTCTGTGATCGGGTTGGTTCCCTTTGTTGGCACAACGAACATTCGACGTGACAACAAAATGGCACTAGAAGGAGGGCTTGAACCTCCGTCCACAACTTTTCATGATTTCATCTATAAATGTCACGCATGGATTTGACAAGATTAATGTATGGATCGTAAAGGTCAAAAAAATCATTCCGCCCATTTGGAAGAGCCTCATTTCGAAGAAGTAGAGATCCCTCTAAGTCTTGTGTTTGGGTCACCCAAGGAAGAGAGGCTGCAGGAGTACCCTATCATTCAGGAACAACCAGTCAGAGTACTTACTCGTGCTTACGTTCATTCCCTATCTCAGCTCCCCATCTTTCATTCTTTACCTCTGGAAGATAAAAGAAATCCAAGGATCTATTGCATACATAAAGAGGCATTTGTAGCCCCTTATCTTGAAGATATTGTGCTAGAGTCCTTGCAAATTATTGTCACTCCTTGGGAAGAAATTCCTGAGGATCTTCCCTCTAAAGGTAATCCTTGGCCTGATTTGGAAAATCCTAACAAAGAAACCCTCAACCAAAACCTCCCTATCCATAATATGGCTAACGTTCCCCCTCCAGGTGGGAATCCGCCTCCACCACCCCCTACGGGCGGGAATCCGCCTCCTCCAGGTGGGAATCAACCCCCACCTCCTCTGGGAGTACTCCCTCCCTGGCTTGCACAGGATGCTGTAGCAGTACCTGGGAAACAACATGCCTTACCCAAGAACGCAGAAAGAATATTTCCTAAATTCGACCCTGAGCGGGGAGACACTATTGATAACCATATTCGCTCTTTCTTCCTAGTCGTGCACATGTTAGGGGTAGTCGATGAAGATGTAGTATGTCGCTTATTCCCTTTTACTCTGATTGGTGCGGACTCCACATGGTAATTTAGCTTGAGAATAGGATCAATCACCTCATGGGGTGCCTTTCAGTAGGCATTCTTAGACAAGTTTAGAGATGATAAGATGCCTGCGGCCTTAGTTTTATAACTATCCCATTTAAAAATGGAAACCAAAGAAAAGGTCAAGGATTTTAACATCCGGTTCAACACTTTGTTCAACAGAATCCCTGCTAACGCTAGACCTACTAATGAGGTGCTCATGGAATTCTACATCATTGCTCTCCCTGCCCCTACCGCAATGTGGGTTAAAAGGAGTAATGCACAAACCTTTGAGGGTGCTATCAATGAAGCAGTAAAAGTCGAGAATGAAATGATCGGTCTCACAACATGTCATCATATGACCGAAGGAAAGAAAGCCTCTCAGTCATCCAAGAAGAATAATGGGAGTGATAACAAAGTGGATGAGATCAAAGAAAAGGACACCACAGATGTGGAGGGTCTGCATCGAATCATTAAAAAATTGATGAACACAGTCATCGATATGAAAAGGAATTCTAGAGAGAGTACAAGTGGGAATGGAGGATATTATAACAATAGAAAATCCTTCAAACCTTTCTATCGTAAGAAGATAGAAGGTGGTCATGGTTAACTTGCTTTGCCTGCTCCACCCAATGAAGGGACTTTAAATATGGAAGAGCTGGCTCTTATCGGATCGTTTCTTACCAAAGAAGAACCTATAGTAAAGCTGGAGCCAGAACAAGAAGATGAGGAAGAGTACCAAGTAGAAGAGCCCTTGGATGAGGTATCTCCAATCAATGTACTGTGGGATTTCTATACAAATGGGAATGATGATGATGAAGAAGATAATGTAGAAGAAATCCACACTAATGAAATCCACACACGAAGTAAAGGGCCACTTGCGGGCATGATGAAGCCTGTAGACTAGAAAAAGAAAGACTTTCGCCCTTTGAAGGCATCCACTCCCAAGTTTCCTGTTGAGAAGAATAAACCTAGTGGTGATTCCAAAAGTACTCCAGTCGTGAGCTATCCAGAGAAAGATAATACATCTCCAAATGCAACGAAGGCGACTCAAAATGGTAAAATCCCACCTAAGAATGGAAAAGTAGGTATGTTTACTCTACCCTACCCTATTTATAACATTGGTTACAACATTGTGAATGATCTTAAGAAATCTCGAGCTAATATCACATACTTCGATTTGTTAAAGTTAACACAGCAAAGAGATCTATTTTTGAAAGATATGAATGAACGAAATTGAAAATCTCCCACCAATCCAAGTATCCAAATCAAGAAGTCGACATCCATACCTGTTAGTAACCCCAGTACAGCCCAAACGCCATTAGCCATGGAAGCCACTCTATAAAAAATGAATCGAACCCCCCAAGATGTTAGTGCAGCCATGATAGGAAGGAAATCAAAATCCATGACTCCACCTTTCCTTATCACATTTGAAATCTTCAACATGAACATATACAATTATTTGGTAGATTCTGGTGCCTCGTCCATTGTTGTGCCTTACGCTGCTGCTAAAATACTTCATGCAATACCCGAGAAAACTGGAACTCAAATTATGCAACTGGATAGAATGAATGTAAAAGTAGTTGGAGAATTAAAAGATGTGCTAATTCGGGTAGCTGCCAAACCACAATACACACAAGTAATTGACATAGTGGCGTTTGACATACCCGAGGCATATGGAATGCTGTTTAGTGGGGACTGGTCAATAAATCTGAATGGGTATTTCTTAACTGATTGGTCCCATCTCTTGTTGCCTCAGAAAGGAAAAATTGATATGCTGAGAGTTGATTGAGAAAGATACATGAAGTATGTAGTGACATAACTAAATGACCCTAATGAACCTGTAATGTTTACCAACTCTATCCTTGGGAATTATAGGTTCGATGTTTGTGCCACATAAACTTGTTTTGGAGAATTCCATGCAGAGACAATTGAAGAAACTGCAATAAACACACAGTTGGAAGCTCTCCCCCATAGTCCAACTCATGAGACACCCTGTAATATAGTAGATTGTAGAACTAATTTTGTAGGAAGCAGGTCATTTGATGTAACATTAGATTCTATATTTTGGACACTCTACTTTGATGGCTGTAATTGCCTTGAAGGTGTAGGTGCTGGGAGCATTCTCATTGACCTGCAAGGGAACCAACATCCAATGGCCAGTCGGTTAGAGTTCGCATGCACCAACAACACATCAGAATACAAAGGCTTGCTACAGGGCTTGAAAAAAGTCATTGATATCAAGGTAAAAAATCTTAAAGTTTTTGGTGACTCACAGATAATTGTGGACCAGATAAGGAAAAGGATACATTGCAATTCGCCACACCTGGTAAGATACCAACATGAGGTATGGAGCTTAATTGACAGCTTTGATTCTTTCAATATCACATACATAACTCGAGGGAAAAACCGAAATTTCGATCTGATGGCTGGTATGACTGCAAAACTTTTTCCTGATCTTAGATTAAACAAGAATAAATATTATGTTGAATTGATTTTCAGACCATCAGTACCTGATAACATCTCAAATTGTTAGGCATTCGAAGGTGACGAGCAAATCCTTGAGTTCTTGCATTGTGAGAAGACATTCAAAAATGCACTCATTGATGAAAAAGAGCATGATAGGCTTATGAATGAGAGTGAAGATGAGGAAAAAGATCAGTCCAATATAATTCCCAAGTCAATTGTCAAGATGGAGCACTTTTATGACCTGCATAATAAATTTAAGAAGGAAACTAACTGCAAAACGCATAGCTCATCCATGAAGTATGAGTCGGTTAACCTTGGAACCGAGAAAAACCCAAAAAATATCAATTTGGTCATAGGATGCTCTCCACAAGAAAGGGCTGCGTTTGTTAAGCTGTTTAAAGAGTACAAGGACATATTTGCATGGACATATGGTGACTTAAAAACCTTCGATACCGGTGTTATGTAGCATGTAATTCCTTTGGAAAAGGATGTCAAGCCCTACCAACAAAATCTTCGCAAGATGCATCCAAGCCTAGAACCGTTGGTGAAGAAAGAATTAAACAAAATACTGGACGCCAAAATCATTTTTCCTATCAAGCACACCCACTGGGTAGCCAATCTCATGCTAGTAAGAATGAAAAATGGAGACATCAAGTTATGTATCGATTTCAGAAACCTGAACAAAGCATTGCAGAAAGATAACTATCTTTTCCCTTCTATGGAACACATTCTTCAATGCGTTTTTGGGTCTGAAGTGTTGTCCCTATTGGATGGGTTTTCGGGATATAATCGAGTGTTGGTGTTGAATGGAGATCAACTTAAGACAACCTTTAACACTAAATAGGGTAGCTACACATATCATAAAATGCCGTTTGGACTTATTAATGCAGGCACCACATTTCAGAGAGCTATGGACATAGCTTTCCAAGGATTGTTTAACAGATCATTAGTGGTCTACATGGATGACATCACTGTATATTATTATCACAAAAGGGATCATATTTATCACCTAAAATATATTTTTGAAAGATGTCGAAGGTATGGAATATCGTTGAATCCCAAGAAGAGTGTTTTCATAGTTACAGAAGGGAGGCTACTGGGTCATATCCTTTCCAAGGAAGGAATTATTATCGATCCTGAAAGAATAGAGACCATCATGAGAATACAACCTCCTGCAAATAAGAGGGCAATGCAATCTTTTTTCGGGAAGATTAATTTCGTTAGAAAATTCGTTTCAAGTTTCGTAGAAATAGTGCGTCCCATTAAGCTAATGATGAAGAAAGAAGCTGTCATAGGTGGAGTGATGAAGCTAAGAGATTATTTCAGTGAATTAAGGAGGCCATTGCAGAAGCTCCTGCATTGATTAGCCCCAATTTTGACAGGGAGTTCCTCCTGTACACTTTCGCTTCAGACGTTTCATATGCTGCACTCCTCACCCAAAAAATTGATAACGACGACGAAGTCCCCATTTCGTATATGAGCTCCAATCTTCAAGGGTTAGAACTGAATTACCCTGACGTGGAGAAACAAGGTTTTGCGGTTTTTAAAGCTGTGAAACATTTCTGCCCTTATTTACTGAAGGCTAGGACCAAGGTGATCATTCCCCACCCTGCTGTAAGATCCCTCTTCATGCAGAGGGAGATGGGGGAACGAAGAGGGAATTGGATAACTGCTCTTCAAGAATACGACCTCGAGATTAAGCCAACAAAGATAGTTCGAGGGCAGGGATTGTGTAAGCTTGCAACATAAGCCTTGGCAGATAAAGAAGGGGCATCAGAAGAACCAGAAGCACAGAGCACATGAGACGCGCAAGTAGAATTCAGGAAGGAGTTCGGATGGACTAACAAAATGATGATGTGTGAGCGCGAAACGTTGGAAGTCCCTTTGGTCCCTGAGTCATGGTATTACGACTTACACTTTTATCTAACACGGGGATCATGTCCTGAGCACATGGATGCATCACGAAGGAGAGCGCTCAGATTAAAATCTAATCAGTATCGCTTGGCCAATGACATATTATACGGAAAAAATTATGATGGAGCTTGGCTAAGGTGTTTGGAAAAGGAAGATGCTGATCATGTTTTGAAAGAAATGCACGATGGCTCAGCAGGTGGTCACTATGGCGGAGAGACCACTGCTCACAAAATATTAAGAGCTGGGTATTATTGGCCCACAGTGTTCAGAGACTCACATGTCAAATTTCCACAGGGCGAGAAAGAAATCCAGCGATTCCCCTTAGGCACATTATGATCTATTGCCCGTTCTAGCAATGGGGCCTAGATGTCATAGGTGAGATCACCCCGAACTCTTCACAACAGCATAAGTATATACTCACGGAAACTGACTACTTCACTAGATGGTTTGAAGCCATCCCGCTTCGGAAGGTTAATGAAGACAAGGTAATACCTTTTATTGAGAAATTTATTATCAACAGGTTTGGCATCCCTGATGCTCTTATATTTGATAATGCTTCTTACTTTTAATCACTAAAATTGACTGAATTTTCTATCTATAAATCAATTCTCATAAGGTATGCATCAAACTATTACCCCTAGGGAAATGGAGTTGCAAAGTCGTCAAATAAAAACCTCATTTGCATAATCCGTAAATCTATCGCCCACAACCAGAGGAACTGGCACAACTCCCTAAAAAATGCCATTTGGGATGATAAGGTCACCCCAAAAGTAGCATTAGGAAATTCCCCATACTTCCTCGTCTATGAACATGAAGCCATCTTGCCTCCCAACATTACCCTTCCCTCGTTACGGCTCTCCCAAGCCTCGAGAGGGACCCCTTCAACGTTACTTCAAAAAAGGATCAACCAACTGGTGAGGTTGGAGTAATTGAGAGATAATGCCAGAAACAAGTTCAGGAATCACCAAATGATCATGAAGAGATGGTTTGATCGCCATCTGGCAGGAGATAAAGATTACCAAGTCGGAGAGCTTGTCCTGAAATGGGACAAGTTGAATGAACCAAAAGGTAAGCACACGAAATTCCAACACTTATGGCTGGGCTCGTTCCAAGTTGAGGAGAAAATTGGTCAGGGAACCTATACATGTATTGACAAACCATTGATGGCCCTGAAAGGATTTTGAAAGTAGAAAATAGTTAAAGGAGGGTCAATAAATCCCATAGTACGACCATTGGAGAACGCCTGTCAAAACCCTATCGGTAAGTAGAAGCTAGTTGTCTTTATCCCACCCAAAGCAATCAATGCTGAAGTGGAATCCATGCATGTCCATCTATATAGGTTACATTTCAAGTTTATCTTAACACCTTGATGTTCTACGGATCAAAGTTTATTTGGTAACAAAGATATCTGGTTCGCCTAATGGTTCTCCATTTTTTGTGGCCAAAACCACTACCCAATTAAAACTTGCTATGGTGGAAAACTTGAATGGGTCCCCTAGAAGTTTGTTCTTTCATTTCTCCAAATGATAAATCTCTGAATGATTTGTTTTTATCCTAGGGATTTTAACTCTTTGCCGAGTCAAATCTTCAACTCTTAATGGTTAAGACCCCCCCGAATAAATCTCTGCGGCATGATTCATTTATAACCCAGTCTAGCCCTTCATTCATATCTTTCATTAGGACTTTTTCAATCCTCATAAACCTTCATGGAGCTCTATGCCTACACATATAACCAACCCCAACTCTTTACTATGGTCGTATGTAGACTCAACCCACAAAACCTTCCATCGCACCTTTATTTCTATTATAGCAGTTTTCTAATAAAAATACTTTGCAAGCATATTTAACTTACCTTTTCTACACTTTTTTGGTCCTTATAGATTTCTCGATGCCTCCCTTTATCGCTATCGCAATCTCTCAATTTCCACGGTTACACTGCGCCTTCCTCCTTTGCATCCGATAAGCGAGGGCCTTCCGAACTTCAAATGCAATTAACCATGTCCATATCCTTTCGGGTCTGTCGTTACATCGCTTATCGCAATTGCTTGTCTGATCCTCCATTGTAAATCACAATCGGCGGAACCCAAGGCCCATACATAAAGCGGATGCTGGGATTATTAAGTGAAACACATATGATTTCGGGTTCGAAGCCCATCACGAATCGCAATCGGTGGAATTCAAGGCTTATACATAAGGCACGATACGATATGGCGGGCCCACTGGTATTATTAAGCGCAACACATATGGTTTCAGGTCCAAAATCCATCGCAAATCGCAATTGGCGGGACCAGGGGTGATGTTACATGTGACTGCTCGCTGCGTTGTGTGATTGCGACTTGATCGCATAGAAACCTTGGCTGAACCAGGGGCCAATTCTTTCACACTTGTTCCTTTTGATTTTATAAAAGTTTTATTGAGGGAAAAATTTGTGTTTTTAGGCATTTCTATCATATTTTCATAAGCATAGCTAATGTTGATTATTTCTGCAGGCGAGGACCAAGAGAAGGAAAGTGAGGTCGAAGAGCAAATGCATAAGCATCAAGAATGGCTCTGGGAAAGAGATGCATAAGCAGATCTGAAGAATATATATATACAGGTGTACTCTATTTGAGATCTGGCCTTAGGCGTTCACGGTCAGGTTTCCATGTGTTACTTGTGTATTTTGAAAAAATGATGTTGTCCCGGGTTTCATGATGAGGAGATGACATGCAGTCATTCTCCTTTCCATCAACATCCATTCATTTCCCCTAGGAAATATAATGCTCCAGCAAATGTGACCTCGACGTATCAGCGGTTTCACCTACCATTCTACGTCTGTATATTTTGATTTGTGTATTGAGAAGGGGAGGAAGGTGGAAAGTCGGGGGGAAGATAGAGGGTCAGTATTTTTTTGCATAAATATTACCTCCAGAGATGGGAGGAGGGATTTTTTTGGGCGGAAGAGGGGTCACTTTTATTATGCTAATAAAGAACATTGTTTCGGTTAAGAAGAAGACTTTTTTTTTTTTTTTTTTTTTTTTTTTCAGATTCATTTTCCTTTTTCCTTCATGTTTGGAATCAGGGTGTTGTGACTGGCATGAGGATATATATGTTTTGTTTTTGTGCACAGTGATAACAAAAAAATTATGACTAGTCTTGGTTATTTGAATTTAATTCGTTATCATGGTTAACTCATGAGCGGTCTATGATTCGAAGCTATATTAAACATCAGTTGCAAGTTTTATTTGTAGAAATAGGAATGTGTATTCTTGTATGAATAATTAGATTGCAATTAAGCTGAAATACAACCTTGTTCATCGGTGAACTCAGTAATTCATTCATTTGGACTTGGAATCTATATATGTGATGTTTAATCTCTTTTGATTATGCTCCTGCAAGATAGGTTACAATAGTTAAGATTAACACAAGTAGGTAGAATCAATATAGGTAGAGCTTAGTGTATATATGTTAGCTGTTTATTTTGTTGATTTAATTGAAGTCTTCCTCCAATAAACAATCTTTCAACACCTATAACAGTTTACGGGATCCTTTAAAACCTGTTGGAACTAGCCACTCTAAATGAAAGCGGATTTAATTGGGGTCTACGATTGGGTTGGTTCCCTTTGTTGGCACAACGAACATTCGATGTGACACTAGGGTCATAGAACAGGAGAAGGCTCTGTAGCTGAGTGTGTAGAGGCCTAGTAGTCTGCAGCTGAGTGCACGAACCCTTGCATCTGAGTGCACAGGGCATGTCGAGTCTGTAACCATTGGGAGAATTTATAAAGAGAAGTTTATTATTCCTGGTTTAACGCATGATTGGATTTAATTTGCAAGTATACTGT
>APFE031505278.1:95143-97305 GCA_000404065.3 Pinus taeda
ACGAAGGATTGTTGGCCGACCAACAATCGGATGGCAACTTTGCGATGTGCAAGGGTGTTTTGGCACGCGGCGGTCGAGTCGGCCTGGGCAGCGACTCGCCCAACCGCTCGTATAAATATGGCAAGGCGTTGGAGCACTTGGCATTCATTCGAAGATGGACGTTCGAACATGAGCATTCGGTGATCAAGAAAAAAGTGCGAAGTAGTGGAGCAGGTCGCAAAAGAGGCACGGGCGTACATGCGCCCGCTCTTGGGCAAGCACACACGATACGCACAGGTTTCGGTTATCGAGTGAGGTCGCGGGTAAGGAAGGCGCCTGCCGTTCGGTGTGACACGGGTGACTCGGGTAGGTCGCCCACCCGTCGTGAAGAAGAAACGCAGAGGTGTCTCCGGTGACCCGGGTAGGTCGCCCGCCCGTCGTGCAAAAGGAAATGCGGGGTGACTCGGGGGAGGTCGCTCACCCGTCGTGCAGCGGTAAACGAGGCTCGGTTGAGGAGTGCGGTTGGCAGCTCGTGCGAGGGCGCGCCCGCCCAGCTCGGGCAAGGAACTCGGTTGGCGCACGGAGGTGTTGCCTATTTGTAAAATTGGCTAAGTATGAAACGTGGTGTTTCCCAAGCATACTTGTAAAGCCTTGTAAACATTGTAAAGTTGAATAATATATTGTGTTCGGGCAGACTCATTGTTCAGGGAGTTTCCCCTCCCTTTATACTGTGCAATTGTGTTCTTCATGTATAATCGCTGATGATGATGAATGTGTATGGGTGTTCATTGGTATAAAGGAAACATAATAATACTTGGTTGCGAAAAACAAACTTAGTAGACTAATGGTTAGGCGTAGTCCATGAACATAAGTATTGGTGAAAAGAAAGTGTTCGGTGGCGCCGCACCTCGCCAAGTACGGTTGAGAGACTACCGTGGGCCTGGGGGCGTGACAGGCGGGGTTCCCATGTCGCTCGCGCCGTGGCTAAAACGGCCGCCCAAGTCTGGGGAGCTTCAGGTTTCCATGTCAACGCGCGACAGGGAACGGCCGCCCAAGTTTGGGGAGCTTCGGGTTTCCATGCCATCGCGCGGCAGGGAACGGCCGCCCAAGTCTACCGAACACGGGGCTTTCCATTCCGTGGCATGAAGGAAACCGCGACCTCGGTGCAGGGAGCTCGGGTTTCCATGCCGCGGAACGACAGAGAACCGCCCGAGTCCGCGGAACCCGGGGGCTTCCTGTTTCGTGGCATGAGGGAAACTGCCTAATTCCGGGAACCTCTGGGGTCTCCATCTCCCGCCCGGAACTTGGGTTTCCATGTCGCAACGCGACCGAAATCGCCAAAGTTTATGGAACTCACGGTTTCCATGTTGCGGAACGATGAAGAACCTCCCAAGTCTTGCGAACTCGGGGTTTCCAATTCGCGGCGGGGTGGAAACCGCTTTCCTGGTCTGCCTCTGGAACTTTGGGTTTCCATGCCTCGTTGCGACGGGAGCCATCCAAGTGCGGGGGAAGCAGGGTTTCCCCGCTCCGACGTGATGACATCTGCCCAAGTGCGCACGAAATCTAGGGTTTCCATGTCCCATCGCACCAGAAACCTCTGCCACGTACGCGGGGGGGTGTCAGGTATTCGAGTCAGGAGCGACCGAGAGAGTCGAGAGACCGAACCCGTAGTATGGGCGCTCGAGTTCGGCTATATGCGACTCGGGCGAGCGTTCGGTTATATGCGAAGTCTTGGCACGGCGTTCGCTTATCCGCGACGGTGATGGGCGCACTCATAGCGGGCGCGCAGTGTTGGGCATGGCGCACGCCCCTTGATACCTGCACGATGGGTGAGTCACTGACGGAAGGCGCGTGGGCGACCCTTGTCGGGTGCCCGGATGAAAGGGGTGACCATGTGCGGACGAGTTAGGACGCGGGCAGGTGTGCGACGTGCGGCGACGGGTGTAATCGGCGAGGTGTTGGAGCCGACCCATGGGTGCGACGGTGCACACGAAGGGACGCGGCGGTTCGTTGGAATGGGGTGTGTCGAGGTTATGTGGCAGGTCAGCCGGGCATGCATGTTGATGGAGCCGACCCTTTTTATCCCCGAGAGGCACGGCCCTTGGGCGAAAGGATGCGTATAAGTAAGGAGGATGGCGTTCGACGAAGGGACATCGAACTCAGACTTCCACGTCGCAGAACAA